>JAACNH010002964.1:0-33025 GCA_019447015.1 Hymenochirus boettgeri
TTACTTTAAATGTTTAAAAACCCCCAAACAGGGTACCTAGGGTCGCAATAATCTTTAAAGTTTAAAGATTTCCTGTAGGGGACTTACCTGACCATGTCCCTCGCACCAGGAGCAGAGGGTTCTGCATGACAGCCGCTCTGCTTCTGTTGCGGCTGGTCGGCGACGGGTGTGTAACGCTAAGTTTTAATTGCAAACCTCAAGTCGACCCTCACCATTCATATACAGGGTGATCCATTTATAATGGAGACGTTCCCTCTCTTTTTGATTACTTATTTATCCATAGTGCAGACATAAGGGAAGTCAAAGAGGGGTAACTGTGCGAAACAATGAAACACTTCTTTTTCGTTGGAAACAGGGTTTTCCCATGAGGATCAACTGTTATTGTTGGTTATATAGAGGCGCTTGATCTCTCTTAATAATACAAATGACATTTCTAATTCTGTATATAGCCTATATAACATTATGTAATCATCAGATGCAAAGGTATTGTACGAACGTCTCTCAGTGCCCTTACCATAAAGGAGGAGTTCAGTGTAAATACATATGCTTTTAAGAAAAAAAGAGCAGCCCTTTTCCATCCTAATGACATTACATGCCCATCAGCATTTGTTGTTATAATAAATCAGAATGCGTACTTGTGTTTGCAGAACCCCGAATAGAGGACCGGCATGGTATTTCTTGACCCAGTCCTGGGGTTGATCAGTTGCGCTCAGTAGAGATCCGAGCGGGTTGGTTGTTTGACCCATCAACAGCCAATAGTAGAAATTACGTTAGTAGGAACATTCAAAGTAATGGTGCATTTGGGAAGATTGACGGACGTACGAACTGAAAAAAAAAAAATGGCAGCTCCTATGTTATAGGGACTGTCAACCCTCTTCAAAAACTGATAAATGTGAGATTAATTTCCCCCCCCAAAACCTTAACTCGTTTTCGTCACAATTTACAATATGAAGCTCCCAATTTGAGTTATTATACTCAAAAGCTCCTCGCTCCACCGCCGCTTGCGGGTTCTTCGCACAGTCTCCACTGTGGCTGCTCTTTCTTTTGTGTTCTTGTGCAGCCGCAGTGAGACTGCTCCGGGAAATGGCAGTCAGTGATTGGGCTGTGACGTCACAGTCACGGCCGAACTGAAGCCTTACGGAGTGCAGAGCCGAGGCGGGTGAGAGCGAGGAGGCGCCTGTAAAGTATAATTCTTCTGTGTGGGAGCTGATTTGTAAATTGTGGACTACAACAAATTAGGTTTTGGGGGGTTATCACATTATATCGTGTTTGGAAAGATAATTCTGATAGTATGACTTCCCGTTTATTTTTGAATATTTTCAAAATGACTTTTACACGTTTGGAAAGACACATGATTGTGAAGGTTAATGAATTGGCCACTCCCCTAAGGTGGGAGGGGGGAGTAATCTTGGATCCACGGGTATAAAGGGTGGTATGGTTAGAGTGTTGGATTACACTGATGACGGATACATAGCGTTCTCCGAAACGTTGTGTTATTGGTGATGCCATAAACAGAAACATTGTCTGATTCACAGAGTGCGCTTCATCAACTTTTTATGCGTGTACTTCTCTTATATGCCCCTGCCACATTCACTACTGAAATTTCATGTGCTCAGCTTGAAAACTCTGGAGGAATAATGTCAAAGGAAAGAAATAGAAAGACAGTAATGTGGCTTTTTAAAAAAATTAAACAGAAAAAGAAAAGGATCGTATTTGGGATCATTTTCTTATAACAAGTAGGTCGAAGCTACTGATAGAGAGGCTAGGAGGAAAATTAGATGTATCATCGTATCCCCTATTTTAGTGGCGGATAGAGGGCCGAGAAGGACGGGGGCGTCTTCAATGATAAGATAAGAATTAGGCTTAAAGGGAAATGTGGTCCCCCCACAAGTTTATTTTAAATGAAAGGCCAGGATCCCTCCCTTTAAAATGAGCCACCAACCACCTCTCTATTGCTTGCCTGCCCAAAAATATGAAGAAATTCATGATCGAAAGTTAGGGGGGTGGGAGGTTTGAATCTGCGGTCAGAGCAATACTATTTCTCCTCCTAATCTGCTGTTGCACATGCATCAGTGCATGACTGAAGGTAGGCGGGGGGTGGGGAGAAGAGACACAGCACACAAGCAGCCTCCGCATCTCCTGCTGGCCCTTCCACAGTGGGCCTCTGTACCCACCCCTGCAGATCCTACCTGGCCCTTCCATTGCAGCCCCTGTGGCCCCTCCCACTCAGGGAATCTGGCTCCACCAATCGAGGGTCCTGTCGGACCCCTCCACACTTGAACATAGACCCTACCCCCTATAGAAGGGACTGGGTAAACACAGCCTTTAGCAGAGAAAAATCAGACAAAGTCTAAAAATGCTGATTCCTCTCTACTCAACAGGATGCTTTTACAGTTCGAAGGGGAGGTTATTGGTCCTGAGGTTGCAAGTGGGAGATGGCAAGGGGAGCCCACAAGGGGACGGGTTCATTGGGGCCATGAGTGGGAGGGCCACCGGAAGCTGCAAGGGAAAGGCCCCAAGGGGGCGCAAGGGAAAGCAGCCAGGTGGGTCTGCAAGGGAGAGGCCTCCGGACCTGCGAGTGGGAGGGGGCCAAGAGATGCAAGGGAAAGGATCAAGGGGGCTGCAAGGGAAGGGGCCATTTGGCGTGCAAGTGGGAGGACACATGACCAATGAGTGGGTGGGGCTTCAAGAACACATGGGGGAGGAAGCACAGAAGGCTGCAAGGGAAAGGCCCAAGGGCTGAAAGCGACGGGGCATGGATCGGGTCTGCAAGGGAGGGGTCATGGGGGAGGACACAGGGAAAGAGGGAATTGTCACATGGTTCAGAGCAGGAAATGCAGGGATTGGTGTGATTGCTGCTCCATGTCACACACATAAAGGTAACTATCCTCAAAACTATGTAAAATAAAATTTAAATGAAGTAAATTGCAAAAAATCTTCAGGAAAGCCATCCTGTTAATTACCAAAGTCATTTGTGGACACAGTTACCCGTTTAAGAATTCTGGAATCTTCATTTGAAGTTTCTGTATATTCAGAAATGCAGGCACAATAAGCCCATTTCTAGTATGTAATAGTTAGGGGACATATTGTCACATTCTTTATAGCGATTCCTCCAAACTGACCAAATATGTATGTCATAAGTCCTTTACTGTCTATTTAGTCTTTGTCGTGTTTAGCCAAGTTTCAGCAGCCTGTCAAATTGAACATGGCCTTTGTGGCTGCACATAACTAAAATGTTTATATTTAAAAACAGAAGTTCATGTTTGATCCTTGCTGCTACAAATGTTTTGTGTACGCAAGAAAGCTTATATTTAGGATGCTTAGTTGTTAGGACTTAATGTATACACACTGGGGTATACATCCACAATGTCGATGACAATGATATTTTGTCCTTGAGATTTAGACAACCCTAGCAAATGCCAACATCGGATCGAGAGGATGTTATAAAACTGTTGTGAGTTTACGTTTTCAAAAATTTAATGTCGAAAATTTCGAAAGTTCGGAGAGGTCGTATTTTATAAAATCGTTCGTACTTTTGATTTTCGAAATTGGCTACTTCGATTTTCGAAAATCTATTTCAAACATCGTTCTTTACTTTAGATTTTTGGATTTTTCTAAAATCGTCTACTCGCGAATGTCAAAAATCGCCCTTACTTTCTATTTTCGAAAACGTTATTTGGTGAGTTTCAAACATTAGTACTTCGAGTAATCGGTATTATCGACGTCGTATTTAAAGGTAGTCGTACTTGAAACGTTTTTGAGTAATTATGCTACGGTCAATTTAATAAAAAACAAAAAAATATTCAAAAAAGTGCAAGGGTTCCGTGAAATGGGAGTGTCCAAAAGTTTGTCGCGTGACTTTAGAACCCTACAGGTCGGATTTGAAAACTGGGTTCTAATTCGAACCCCAGGATCTTACTGGAAAGGGTTTCCAAAGAATTAGTAACAAGGTTAAATAAAAGAATACGTCCATCAAAGTCTAATGTATTAGCAATACCGGTTTCAAGCTAACGTTCTATACAAAAAATGTATTATACTGTCCTGTTGACAACATTATGCCACCAAAACATAATATTGCTATGGTGGTGCATGTAACAGTCCCTTTGAAGGATAACTACACTGTAAATGAAGTTTGTGAAAAATGAAAAGTTCTCTGGGGTGGGAGGTTCATTGGTATTCTAGATTCACACAGGGTGAAGTCCTGCTGAGCGCCCCGGATGGCGCGCATGTGCTTATGCGTTGCCATAGAAATGTCAAATAGTTGCTTAAAACGGGCAAGAACAGAGGGGGAAAATAGCATTACCTTCAAGAGAGAAGTTAGGCTTGTCAGCGTTGCCACTGGCGTACTGTGGCGGGGGGGGTCTGGGACAGAGGGGGAATGGACCTGGGTCTGGGACAAAGTGGGGGACCATGGGTCTGGGACAGGGGGGGGGGGGTCTGGGAGCATGGGGTAGGGACTGGGGTTCTGGGGCCGAGTGAGGGGACTCTGGATTTGTGACAGAGGGGGGGCTGGTTCTGGAAAGGGTGTGGTGACCTGGGTCTGGAACAGTTGTGGGGGCCCGGGGCTGGGACAGAGTGGGGGGACCTGGTAGTGGACAGGGGGGCTGGATCTGGGGCAGAGGAGGAGGAGCCTGGATTTGGGACAGAGTGGGGGAATCTGGGTTGGACAAAGGGCGGGCCTGGGTGCATGGGGCAGAGGGGGTGGAACGTGGTGGGTACAGAGTGGGGGGCCCTGGTGCGGCAGAGGAGGGGCCCTGGTTGGGGACCAGAAGGGGACTCTAGGGTCTGGGGCCAGAGGGGGGGCACCTGGGTTGGGAACAGACAGGGGGCCTGGTCTGAGGTAGAGGGGGGGCCCTGGGTCTGGGACAGAGGGAGGGTGGTCTGGGACAGAGGGGGGGCTGGGTCTGGGACAGAGGGGGCACTGGGACAGAGGGGCAGCCCTGGGTCGGGGCAGAGGAGGGCCTTGGTCTGGGACAGACGGCGGGACCTCTGGATCTGTCGAAAGAGGGGGGGGCCTGGGTCTGGAACAGAGGGGGGGACTGGGTCTGGGCAGAGTGGGGCAGGTGGGGCGGGTCGGGAGGCAGGGAGGGGAACCTGGTTCTGGGACAGGAGTGGGGGCCCTGGGTAAGGGACAAGGGGGTGGGCCGGGTGCTGTATGGGACAGAGGGGGGGGCCATGGGTATGGGACAGAGTGGGAGACCCTGGTCTGGGACAGAGGGCGCCGCCGGGTCTGGAGCAGAGGAAAGGGCCATGGGTCTGGGACAGACGGGGGGACTGGATCTGTGACAGGGGGGGCTGGGTCTGGGACAGAGGTTGGGTGTGACCTGGGTCTGGGAATGGACGAGGGGGGGCCGTGGGTCGGGACAGAGTGGGGGCCCTGGGGTCTGGGACAGAGTGGGGGGCCTGGGTCGGGAGCAGAGGGTGGCCTGGGTCTGGGCCAGAGGAGGGGGCCCTGGGTCTGGAGAGACGGGGGGGGGGATATGGACTGTGACTACGGGGGTTGGTTGGGTTGGGACAAGGGGGTGGACCGGGTCTGGGGACCGAGTGGGGGGTTCCTGGGTTGGGAAGAGGGCGGGACCCGGGTCTGGAAGAGAGGGGTCTGGGGGAGAGAGGTGGGGCCCGTGGGTCTGGGACAGGGGGGGACTGGGTTGGACAGTGGGGGAACCTGGGTCGGATAGGGGGGGGGGACTGGGTCTGGACAGAGGGGGGCCCTGGTCGGGACAGGGGCTGGGTCTGGGAAAGAGGGGGGCCTTGGTCCTGGGCACAGAGTGGGGGGATTCTGGGTTGGGACAGAGAGGGGGGACGGGGTCTGGACAGAGAGGGGGCTACCTGGGTCGGACAGAGGGGGGCCCTGGGCGCGGGGCAGGAGGGGCGGGGCTGGTCTGGGACAGAGGGGGGCCCTGGGTCTGGGACCACTAAGAGGGAAATGTGGCTTGGTGACATGCGGATGGAGGGCACTCTATGTCCTAGTGGTAAAAAGTTGCTAACATTCCTGCTTCGATTTTACTTAGTTCTTGTATTTTTATCTAACAACTACAAACACTTGATGAACTTCTTATTCATTTGAGACTCTGCTAAACATCTGATCCTTCATAGTTGGACTGACAGGGGAACAAGGAAAACTCCATTTATACCGGCACAAGAACAAAGCATTTCAGACACAGCACACGCAAGAAGGAAATTTGCCTAACACATGGAAAAAAAGGAGAGAAAGAAGCACAATACAGCTAATATGTTTACAAAATCCTTCGGTGTCGACAAAAATTTTCACACTTAAGTGTAAGTTTTACAAAGTTAAATAGGGCAGAACATTACTAATACCCACATTTTTTATTACTGTGATACACCTCTAGTGCACCTATATGGTAAACTTTTCAACGGTGATGATTGGTCTTTGAATAATTAGGAAGCAGTCACAATGTTTATAAACTTTGAATCTGTTTATCCTAGCACTTTTCAGCATAATGGAATTTCTCTTTTTTGGTTTCCTAAGGTTTGATTTCTCACATTGTGGCATAATGAATTTTTTACTATTTGTGTTCTATATATTGATACTAGGTCGAGATTTGTAACAAGAAGATCACGATAGGTGGATTCATGTTTTGACCACAGTACCCCAAGTGGTTGGTTATGAACCAATCAATTTGCCAAATTGAAGCATGATAGCCTGAAATTTTCGAGTTTTCATGGCAATATGGCCATCATGTGCCCAATCTACCCTATATCGTTTGCCCCTATTTCTGTGAGGCATTGGCCATGTATGTACAGGGAATTAGCGCTTAAACCAGAAAGCTGTCTACTGGGAACTTCCCCCTTATGCAGGCCCTAAACTTTCAATTTTCTAACATTTCCCCTCTGTATCCCATGGTAATGTATGTTGGCCTTAAAGACAATGAGGATGAGGGACAACCCTATTAAAACGGAAACACTGGTAAGAATGCTCACAGCTACTGAAGATTGCACAGAATGTGCTTTCAGGGGTTAAAATATACCATCACAGAGATTTTTGTACTTCACTGATTCCATTTTTACCAATAGCATGCTACCGATACTAATCACATTTTATCCATAAGAAAGTTGCATCAGATCTCAATATAAATGGAATGAAACAAAGTATAAGTTATTCGAACTCTCAAATACAATAGCATTTTTACCTCATTGTTCTATGTGGTGATCTGTTAAAAAGGATAAATTGTGTGAAAAGGTTCATACAAGGGTCCAAAGTTTTGTCCATTGTATCCCCCACGAATGATATGACTCATCAAATGAAACGTTTTGTACTGTTGACTTCACAGTGAAAACGGAGAACTGAGGCTGTGTGGGTGCTCATTTTGTGTTGTTAAAAAATGTTTGGTGGCTACTGGTGGGTTGTAGCTGTGTGGAGTGTTGTAATTCATGAAAGAGATCTGTAAAAAATAATTCTTACTCATTATTTCATTGAAAGGGTGTGCCAGTTATGCGTGGTACTGAAAAGCTAATTAGTTTGACGTGGGACTGTTGTTCCGTTACAACCAGTCGGTGGGGGTTGCGTGCCACATCATTTTGAAAAATTTGCCTTTCAGAGCGTTATGACACTTGTGGAAAAATTAAATTAAGTCTCAACGTTTGTTATTAAGCTACATGGCACTTTAGTATGGTGATTGACTTGTATAGCCCAAAACTAATATTGTGACGCTTGGGTGACTGTAGTTAGCTTGCAAAATACTTGAAGGTTGCTAATGGTTTAAAGAACAAATTGCATGTGTCAATAACTAAATTTGCTTGAAATGGAGGATTAAGTGTAACCTTTCTTTCTTTCTTACATGACGTGTAGCATATTTATATAGGGTAGAAATTATGTACACTGTGCTTGCTTCTCGTATCAGTCCTTGTTGGCGCCCTGATGGAGGCTAAATCATACACAAGCTAGTTTTAAATGACATTAAAACAAGCTTCTAAGAAAGATCACATGAATAAAAGAGCAACTCATAAATCGTGTCCAAAACAACTGAAATCGTACTTACAACGGAGTTTCTTACCGCTCAACAACAAAAGATGCTCAGGCAGTGCTCCCCCTGCGCGAGTTGTGGGTTGGAAAATAAACAAACACCCATTGAATAGAACAACGAAGAAAAAAATTGAAACTTCAATAAAAGAACTCTCTCCAGAACCAACTAAATCATTACTGTAATGTGAGGACGAAATGGATTTCTCGGCAGTTCACAATGTCACCACTTAAGTGCAGAACCAGAAGATAATACAATGGAGAAAGGGTTATAAATTCTAAATAATACAAAACTTCAGTCATTTCCTACTCAAAAGTGGGGTATTGGTAAATGAATCCTTCACCAACGTATCTGGAACTAGACAAAGCAAAAAAATTGGACAAAGAATGGTGGACAACACCTAAAACAAATCTTAAAGGCTAAGGTACATACAAAAACAGTTAGGTAATTGAAGTGCCAGCTTAAATATCAGCTCTTCTTTTTTGTCTTCTAGGTCCCTCTGAGCTTTACCGTGTCCGTTAAAGTCCGAATTTGGAAATCCTTTGCAGTTCATCTAAGATCGCCCCTGAGATTCTTCTAGATATCCTTCCACACGTGTGTCACCAAACGCAAGGTCAGTCTACAGCTCCGCACTGTCATGACTTCACTTAGCGCACGCGACGGATAAACTACCCGTAGATTTTTAGACCCAAGCTGCAGCGAGGTTAGCAAGTCGCGGGGGTGTGACAAGCTTAAACTGACGAAGACATTATCAAGGATGCAGACCATTATACTGGGCACAGGTAGGCTCTGAAGGTACCTAAAAAAAAGGGGGGGGGTTTAGTCAAAGATAAAGCTTCCATTTAAACTTAATTTGTTTTTTGAGTACTTATCCTAAATTCTTTGTACATATATTAGATCACCCATGCCCACCCTAACCGCCGAGTTCAAAACTGTATAAAACAGCCCTTTGTTTCCATGTGCTTCTCCATGACAACAGCAGCGCCGTGTGTTGCAAAGTTCAGTGCGCCGCCGAGTGAAGGGGATGAAGGGCTGTAAGCAGTTGTAATCATTGTTTTGTAACTGCCCTTGGGGAGGAGGTTAAAAATGATTGTTAGAGTGGACACCCCTTAATATAATGGATGATGTAAATGAAGTACAGATAAAAAACCCAATAGATGCTAATAACACAAAGGAAGTCATATATATCTATTACTACATGGAATACAAAATAATCTCCCCCCCCCCCCCCTAAAAATATGAGGATATATGGTGAAAGCGTGGGCTTGTAATATATTCGGGTTTCATAAACATCGACTATAGATAATATTAAAAATGATAAAGTAATCATCTGTTTCTGACTATTGAATAATACCTCAAAAATAAGATGGAGACGTGTATATGTATATATAAAAATAGCTATGAGGCTACACTTCTATCTCTAAATATATAAGTATATATTAAAGAGTTAAACAATAATTATTGCAAAATTGCAGATTGGTACTTTTATACACACCAGGACTGTTGGCAAGTTACTGGTATTGATACAGGTTAAAGTAGAGTTGATCCAGGGAAATGTCCGATTGCCACTTGTCGGAAGGAATTTTCCCCTCATAAATTTGGTGGTTGTTTTTTTTGCCTCCTCTGGATTCAACAGGTAGGGACAGGAAATGAGGATTATTGCTCTATGATGGGTTTGGACTGTGATGGAGTATGCTTTATGTACCTCCAAATACTATACTTATACTACTGATACAATGTGTAAGTAATATATGATTAATTATACATTGAATGTTTCAGGAAGGAACATTCCAAGTTTAATAATTAAGAAGTATGACAAAAAATAAATCACGAAGATTGCGTCTGACCTCAACACACGAGACCGAGAGATGTACTGAAACAAGTATGGATCATTATGAATATGTAAAGATGTATATATTTCCCGCAACCTTATGTCTCACCCCCATATCCTCTAGTCTAGCCTTTGGGCAGGGTCCTCTCTCTCATTGTACCACGGTTTGCTGTAAGAAACTCCTCACTCTGTGTACTTATAATTTATGTTATAACCTGTGTAGTAATATGTATGACTTTGTATAACATGTATTACCCTGTTGTAATGTAGGACTATGTAATTGTAAAGCGCCCCGGAATGTGTTGACGCTATATAAATTAATAATAATAGTAATAATAGTAATTAAATAATACAAACCTCACTCAGATAATTAACACTATAATAAGTTGTGGGGATAAGCATATTCATGCCAAAAATGATATAACATTTATTATATAGTATTATTTTAAAAAATACTTCTAAATTCTGTGTGTTCAATGGTGTTTGAGGTTCAAGCACAGTCATATAAAACTCTTGGACTAATGATTCAGTCATCATAGTTATATATAACATCAATGTATGACTCAATGAAAAACTGCTAGAAATGACACGGTAGCCTCCCCCTAGACTTTATTTGTTTTTAGATTTTTCCATGAATATACTATTTGTTATTGCTTGTGAAGGTTCTCATTCATCCGTCATGGTATATCTTTTGTATTCAATTAGATCACTGGACTTGAAATTTAGTTCTTGAATTCTGAATTGAGTTCATTCTGAATTGAGAAGCCAGTTGGATGACTAGCAAAACGTCTTCAAGAACTAAACTTCAAGTCCAGTTGATCTAATTGAATACAACAGATATACTATTGTTAGAGTTATTTGATATGGTAATGTTAAACTCACAAATGTCTTAAAGTATTAACAGGTTACATTGTTAAGATAAATAACATCAACTCCCTTCTAAAACAATAAAACCAATAATACACAAGCTATTCTAACCCACAGTTTCAAACTTCTAGAGATCCCACGAGGTTCAAAATGATTTTTTTTTTAACATGGTAATACAAATTCAAACGTATAAGTCAAGGGCTCCACTCCCAATTAAGAGTAGAGATGGCCGAATTTTCGAAAGTTCGTGTCCGTTTTCGAACTTTTGAACTATATGGAAAGTTTGAAAGTTTGAAAACGAACCCATTAAAGGGACTGTCCACCCTCTTTTCAAAAAGTGATATAAGTAGATAACCCCCCAAAACCTTAACTTCGTTTTAGTCAAAAGTTATAAATCAGCTCCCACACACAGCTATTATACTTACATGCTCCTCCTCGCCCACCGCCACGGCTCTGCACTTCCGGTTAAGGAAGTCAGTGATCGGCAGTGACGGTGACATTCCCGGACCAGTCTCCACTGTGGCTGCTCAAGAACACAGAAAGAACAGTTTGAATGAAAATCAATTAAAATATCAATGGTTACTTAATGTAAATGGCTATGGGACCTGGGAAATGGTCTGAGGAACATGTTCCAATATCCAGGACATTCGAAAATCAATTTTACTCTCACTCATGCTATTTTAGAGCTCTCATGTTTGAACATTCGATGTTCGCGCCTAGGTATCATGGACATTTTACTTGCTGATTCGATGCTCACGTATAGGTTTTAATGGACATTTTACTCGCGGATTCGATGCTCAGGTATAGTTTTAATGGACATTTTACTCGCGAATTTGATGCTCGCGTATAGGTATAATAGACATTTTACTCGCATATTCAATTTCCTCTAACATTCGATAATTATCGAAAGTCCGGAAAATATTCCGGGGATGTTCGAAAAGTCCGAATTCGTTCAAACTCGAATAGTCGCCTCGAACTCAGGTTCGAGTTCGAGTCCTAGTCCATCTCTATTTAAAGGGTAAATCACCCCCAAAACCCTAAACGGTAATGTTTGAAATGTAAATATATAAGTCTAACCTGAAATTCTGCACAATGTCCTGTTTCCCCTGTTTCTGCTTCCTGTTCTTCCAGTTAGTAGCTGTCAGTTATGGATTTGACTGTTGACATCCAGCCAATACTGAATGTTAATCCCCTGTTTGCCTCTTCTGAGCATGCCCAGGCTCAGTACAGGCTCAGTACAGGTTTCTAATAGCTCAGTTTCCATGAGGCATCCAGAAGCATAGCAGGCATACAGTAATGAATTCATAGGACAAACTATGATATATCAACATATTTAAAGAGGCCATTCTTTGTAAAAGATGTTCTTATGAGGGTGGAGTTGTCTTTTAAGAGATATACTATGTTGAAAAAAGTACTACTCAATAAAATAGATCTCCTCTGCATACCGGAAACACATCTAACTAAGTACAGAGCATTTACAGTACTAGAAAATTAAAAGCATCTTTTTCCCACTAAAAAACGGGGAGTTCATATCCATAGGAAATACAGTTGCCATAAAGAAAAGACAATAGTAACTGACAAAAATGGTAGCTATATAATTCTATATTGTACCATCAATAATAATTATCTACACTATAGTTATCTTTATGACCCAAATAAAACAAATTACATTTATTCAAAGTGGATAAAAAAAAGCTGAGTTTCCCCATCAAAATTTTATAGTATGCGGAGACTAACTTTACGTTAGAACCCACAGACTCGACATGAAAATACAAATTGCAACAGTCAAAACTTGATAAAACTTTTAAAAATAAAAGATTTACACTATGCGTGCAAAGTTTTACACCCAATGGATTACTCGAAAACACATAAAATGAATTCTCGATTACATACCAGTTGCACAGCACAAATGGCTTTTACAGCATATTATTAAAGCAAAGTTTTTGCTCATAAAGCATATATACGCGGAGAATTAATTAAAATGCCTCCATACAAAAAAGAAAAATACTACAGAAAAGACTAACTAATAGATCAACTTAAAAAAACTTGAAACAAAACAAAAAACAACAAGAAATAACTCTTTACAGAATCTACTACACTTACTAGATCTTTACAACTTTGAAAACCATTAGACTACATTCTAACTTTTATGCACACTTTAATGCACAAGGCCCTAAAGCCAATAGAACTTTAGCAAACAAATTCACAATTAAAATAGCTAAATCCAAAATATCTTAAAGGAGAACTAACCCAATTTTTCACCCCAAATCAGAAACCCCCCCCCCTAAAACACCAATAAACTATAAAATGCCACTTAGTAAACTCTGTTAAAGTAAATCAAAGCCTGTTAAGAACTGGATGAAGTATCTGTGTGTTTATGCAGTGTCAGACCACACCTCCTGACCTCAGTCAATGCTTACTTGCTTTATCTGTCCTGTAAAAGGATTGGCTACAGATTATAATGGATGTGACCAACTGTAACAAGTTTGTGCCATAGCTAAGGACTGAGCATGTGCAGAACATAATGGTCGTTGACCAACTGTCTGATACTAGAATGCTAGAAGTTAAAGCACAAACCATATGTTATTTAGGTAAATTTCCCAGCGCCTGTATCAAAATGAGAGGTAAGACACAGATTACTGGTTTATATCAAGTGTTTGTCTGCCTTCTGGTTCAGTTGTTGTTCTGTGGCTTTAGATACCCTTTAATTTTTTTTAGAAAATAGACAGAAGATAATAACCCCCAGGAAATTTCAAATGAGTTTGCTAAATAATACCAATCATTATATAATCTCAAAAACAACCCAGAAATCCATATCCCTACCAAAGCAGAAATAAACAATTTTTAAAACTCATTAAATTTACTGACAATAACAAATTCACAACTAGTCCAACTCAATTATCCAATACATATTTAAATAATTACCAAGAGAATTTATGATAGCGACAATTATCCCATTAGAGATGGCTGGTTTGCGGACCCGAACCCGGATCCCGCAACCATTTATCCCGTCCGCGAACTTCCGAACGCCGAACTGCGGATTTTTTTTCCCGAAAATTTTCGTAATTACGAGGATCTCCGTATTTTCGAAATCCGGAGAAAAACGAGGTCCTCGTAATTATGAGAATTCTCGAATTTCAAAAATTTTCGAAAAAAACAAGAAATTCTTGTAAATTTGCGGAATTTCTGCATTTTGGGGATTATTTTGAAGACGGAGCAAGCCACATGTCCCAAATTATCCAATGACAGCTAACATGATTATTGCCAGCCCCTGGGTATAAAAGGCTGCTTCACAGGCGCCATTTTGTCAGTTGTGTTGGGTGTGTTTAGTGGAGACCTGAGTGTAGGAGTTGGAGAGAGTTTTTGTGCTTTTTGAGCTTTTTTTGAGCTTTCTGTGTGTGGATTCAGTATGGTGGTTTAGCACTTGTTGTAACCACCCCTGTATTCACACATCTTGAGACCCAACAGTCCTTTTAGACTAACCTTGTTGTAACGAGAGGAGGACCCGTCTCTCCACTGAGAATGTGGACCACCTTACATTCATCAAGATGAATGAGGCGTGGATCACATCCCAGTACAGCACCCCTATGCTGATGCTGATGCCCGTGACTGAAGGCCTCCTGCCCTGCCACCCATTGCTCCTTCCGCTCCTTTCCGCCTAGAGGCTTAGCTGATGCCAGCTTAGCTGGCAAATGGCAAATTTTTCTTATTGGCAGGCCATATATGGTCCTGCCTTGCTCTCACTGCATTCAAGTGTGAAATAACAAATGCTCTGCAACAACAGCTACTTTGTGGATAATTTTTCTAGATTGGGTCGATCCTACTTGGCCTGAGAGCAGTACTTTGTTCTTCTCCTTCTCTCCACGAGGCACCTTTGTGGTGTCACCTACTCTGACCATCTCATACAGCCCACAACAGCTACTCTGTGGCTAATGTTTTCAATCCTGCCTGGCACTAGAGCAGTACCCATATTACAAAATGTGGGCCTGCTGTAACTCAATGGTGCGGTTCCTACAAAGCCTTACCCGTTCACCCGCTTTCCTTGCACGAAGCATACTCTGAGGAGAGACCCAATGGGGTGAGGGTTATGTCCAGTGGGGCCAAGCCTGCCGGCTCTTCAACAATGATGGCAAACTGCAGTGGGCCTGCTGTAACTCAATGGTGCTGTTCCTAGTTCCTACCGTTCACCCACTTTCCCTTGCACGAAGCATACTCTGAGGGAGAGACGCCATGGGGTGAGGGGTATGTCCAGTGGGGCCAAGCCTGCCTGGCTCTTCAACAATGGTGGGCAAACTGCAGTGGGCCTGCTGTACTCAATGGTGTGGTTCCTACAAAGCCTTACCCGTTCACCCGTTTTCCTTGCACGAAGCATACTCTGAGGGAAGAAGCCAGTGGGGTGAGGGTATGTCCAGTGTGGCCAAGCCTGCCTGGACCCACAACATGTGGCAAACCGCAGTGGACATTATGTAACCCAGTACCCCCATCGCCTTCTTTCCCTTGTTGTGTGCAAACTACTATATAGGGGAATGTGGCCAATGTGGTGTGTGTAATGGCATTAATGGTAAGGTATATACAATAAATATGTTTTTGTCAGAAGTGAATTAAATATTTTACTACTTATTACAATACAGTAATATAATAAAAAGTATACTTGCCTTCCATCAGTTGCCCATGGCTTGACATATGAGCCTCTGCCTCTCAGTCAGACCACTGTCTCGGAGGGTAGAGACAGTGGTCTGGTAGCTAAGCGGCACAGGAGCCGCGCACATGATAGGTGCCAGGGGGAAATCATCGTACCCCTGGCCAGGAGGTACTGTTTGGCATACATCTGCCTTACAGAACTCGCCATTGTGCAGGCAGAAGGTTCCGGTTCCTCGTTTTTACGAAATCCTCGTTTTTACGAAATCCCGTTTTTACGGAATCTTCGAAAATACCGTTTTTTTAAAATTCACGCTAGTGGACTGTATTTTTTAGGTATTGTAGGCATTGATAAGTGTTTCTAAGGTCATTACCCGGTCCCTGAGTGATTAAGTGTCGCTACCAATGCTATTTAGACCACATTTAATGCGGATTTTGCCGAACTTTCATTTTAATACGTTTTAATGGGTCCGCTCGCGGATTTTCGCGGATAAAAATATTCTCCAAAATTTAGCTAATAGAATCCAAACATACTACCAGAACTGCTTCATGCTGATCAGGTCAGTTTTATTTCAACCAACAACAATACTAAGAAAAATATAAACTTAATCATCTGGCGCAAAAATAGAAATATTACATCACTAATGCTGTAGTGATGTAGTACCAGTGAAGGGTGCCCCTATCAACTATTGGACCTCTGGCAGAAGCATTTAGAGCAATAATAAAAACAAGGCATTAAATAGATGACCAAGAACATAAGATAAGTCTGTATGCAGATGAGATACTTATATCAATAAATCCAATCAAACTCTTCTCATCTACAGTCTACTTTGAATTTTCAGTAATATCTCTCTATTATAAATAAATGAATCCAAATCTTTTATCTTGGGTATTAATGTATCCACAACATTAAAATATTTTTATTGCCAAATATAATTACACTTGGCAAAACAAAACTATAAACTACCTAGGAATTCAACTAACAATCCAATACACAATCTATACAACTATAATTTTAAACCATATCTGCAGGAAATCGATAGAAATCTGGATTGTGTGGTCATCCAAATACCATGGTTGAAAAAGGTATCACTCATCAAAATTATGCAATTACCTAAATTACTATATAAATTTGAATTATTCCTATCACTGAGCTTTTTTTTTTTCTTCAAAAAATGAAAAGAAAATCAAAAATTATTATATGGAATGGGAAAACAAACCCATAATAAATCTGCTACCAAACAAAAAATGGATGGGGGGAAATGGATTTCCACAAATGGAAGATTACTATAACGCAAACATACTAGAACAATACCGTTTTTGGATTACATACGATCAACACAAAAGATGAATATCCATTGAAATAATCATGAACCAAAAATATTCATTGAAATCAAACCTAGACCTGAATGTCCTGAAGAAACAAATCCCATATTCACCTTTCTTGACAATCCAAGCAACTGTAAGTGTTTGGAATTACTTATCCCCAGATTATAAAATACTTCCTATGTGTCTATATATAGTTTATGTAATTTTATACTCAAAATATACTTTAATATACTTTATATTAAACACTGGGAACTAACTGGTCTAACATCTCTCATCTCTAATCTAACTATACAGAAACAAATTCCCTTTCATGACCTAATATCCAAATAAAAATCCATCTTAACAACCTTTTATCGTCAGATTAAAAGCTTTATTTTCTGATATGTTCAATCAGAAACAACACGATATTGTTGATAATCTATTATCTCCAGAAAAAATACCATATCTTGTTTCTACAACAAAAATGACTTTACTATACTAAACTGTAAGAAACAATGGGAATTATACTTAAATTCAAAAGTATCACCAGAAGTGCTTTCTTAGTTACTTATAAATAGACAAAATATATAACCCTTGGGAAATAATGAAAAACATTTATAAGGTCTATAGAACACCAGATACTACCCATAAATGGATTTGTGATTACTCACCATGAGTTTGAGGAATCTGTGGCCAAACTGCATCCCTCCTCCATATCTGGTGGTCTTTCCTAAAATCAAAAAAATGCAGAACACAATATATTACTTTCTAAATCCTTATAGGTTTAAACCACCTTCTCCTTTAATGGCTCTCCTAAGTATAAATAAAAATACTCTCATGGTATATCTACAATACTATATCATGTATTTACTAATATTATCTAAAATTCTTATAACCAAAAACTGGAAATCCACAAAGTACCAAGGTTGCCAGAAATAATCTACATCTTCCAACGATAAGCAATATGAGAAAGCTTATGCAATATCACAGGGAACTTTTAATCTGTTTATTACAAATGGGAACTATGGTATATAAGGGTAATATGCTACCTACAAGTGTAATATAAGGATATTACGCCACCGAGGAGTTCCTGACATATAAAAACATGAGGCTGTTAGGCCAAGTGTTTTTTATACAGGTCAGGGAACTCCGAGGTGAAGTAATATCCGTATATTATTCTGTAGAGAATATTATTCCATATAATACATAAGGTCAAAAAAAGAAAAATCCAGCACAGACACTCGTCTCCCCCCCCCTCCTGTCTCCTCCTCCCTGTATTAGTAATGTAGATACAAGCCCGTTTTTGTAAATACAAATAGTTAAGTGCCGTTTCTATCTCAAAATAAAAGAAGACAATAAAACATCGTTCTCACCCGGTGCTGTTCCGGTTCGTTACACTGACTGAGTGTATTACTTTTCTGATAAGGAGGAGTGAGAGCATGTGTGATTCATAATTGACTTGGCTGCTCGCTCCTTCTTATCAGCACAGTAATTCAGTCAGTCAGTCAGTCAGTGTTCAAAAACGGGCTACATTATTTACATTACTAATACAGGGAGGGAGAGAGAAATGGGGAGGGGCAATGGAATACAGGAAGTCACTCATGACATCACTGAGTACTGATTATATAGATTCTCGCCACTGCAACTCCCATTGAAATGCCAAGCCTTATGAATTATATAGACATTAGATCTATGTACATATTTAATTATAATTATAAGAAGATAAGTCTGTTCAACAATAATGTATACCTGAGTGTTAAATGGAATATGAATATATCATACTATTTTATAAAAGCAATATTTTATTTTTCTGATTTCACTATGTAACATTGTTTTATATGTTTCTTTAAAAATAACATTTTCAATTTATGATATATATAAAAAAAAACATTAAAAAATCTTTATTCAGTACGAGTGAAGAGATTTTTATCCTATATTGGGATACTGTGCTCCTACAAATATTCCCCTTGAGCCCTGTCCTCGTCTGATTATTGTCTTCTTTGTGATCCTCCTTATTGATCCACTAGGTGTCACTAAAATTCATGCAAAATGTTTACTTTGGTGTAAGCAATTGTAAAACAATATTCATGTGTGTGTAAGCATGTGTCTAAATGTGTATTTAAATTTATGTTCCAACACGAAAATTGATCTATCAGCAGAACTAGTCAGCAATATATAGGACATACTAAAGTTGGAAGTTTCAAGCATTAATAGTAGACTCAAACTGCTATGTTTATAACATTAAAAAAACAAATACATAATTTTAAACCAATACAATAATTTATGTTGGCTCTCTTCCGAATTAATTCCATGGCCATCTACAGCTAGTAATGTCAGACCTATTTCATTAAAAAACATTTGGATAAGGCTAAGAAGACAGAAAAAAAAGATGAGTAACAACTATCAGGGAGATTCAATAAAAGTTCTTATTGTTTAAAATGGTGCTAATTTTGCACCAACAATCAGATCTTATTTAACATTTGAAAGCTAACATCTGATAGGTTGGGGCAAAATTAGCACCATTGTAAATGATATACAGGGTTATTCAATAAAAGTTTGTTTAAAATGGTGCTAATTTTGCCCCAACCAATCAGATCTTATTTAACATTTGAAAGCTAAATCTGATGTGTTGGGGAAAAATTAGCACCATTGTAATGATATACAGGGTATTCAATAAAAGTTTGTTTAAATGGTGCAATTTGCCCCAACAATCAGATGTTCTTACAAATGTAATAAGATCTGATGGTGGGGCAAAATTAGCACCATTAAACGATAGAACTTTATTGAATACCCTGTATATCATTTACAATGTGCTAATTTGCACCCAACCAATCAGATGTTGCTTACAATGTAAATAAGATCTGATTGGTGGGCAAAATTAGCACCTTTTAAACGATAAGAACTTTATTGAATCCCCTGAAGAATTTTATTGAATAACCTGATAGTCTTAAGAACTAAACTCTTATAAAAAATTGAAGTGATTTCCCATGTTATGTGGTCGTCATGCTATTAAAATCTAGTTTAAATCTCAAATCCTTCTCAGCATGAAGTTCTACAGGGGCCTCTTCTTTACCTCTAGAGCTCATTTCTGTTCTGTTGTTCCCCAAACATGAAGCTACTTTTCGATTGCTGCCAGTACTTTTGCCTTGATTACATTTCAGCACCTTGTGATTTCCACTCCCACCCCTTACCCTATGATGTAGGAATATATAAATCATCATTTCAAATTGGTGGTGCAAAGAGTTTCACTGATTAACCCTTTCCTAGTAGCTGTGTTGTAGTGTGATGTATATAGGTCTGGGTATCTAGTGTGTCCGGATCTAAAATAATGTAAGTCTCACCTATGGCATATCTGTTGTATTCAATTAGATCAACTGGACTTGAAGTTTAGTTCTTGAAGATGTTTTGCTAGTCATCCGACTGGCTTTCTCATTCAGAATGACTTGTACAAGAATCTGTGGCAATTATGTACCCTGGAAAATCCCATTAGCTATCACAGCCGGTGTTAAGGGCGTGATTGGATAGTGGCTAAGAGGTGTTATAGGAACACCCAGAGTAAGGTGTCACAACAGCAGTGTACATAATACATACATACATCTCACCTATGGCTTTTAGTCCACCGAATCGATATATAACAATAAATTGCAGGTGAAACATACAAAGACACAGGTCTGTAGCTGTGAATATTGCACGTTTATTGCAAAACATGCATGCTACATGTTTCAGACCCACTCAAGCACTTGAGGAAGGACAAGTGAGTCAGAAACATTAGCATGCATGTTTTGCAATAAACCTGCATTATTCACAGTTACAGACCTGTGTCTTAGTATGTTTTACCTGCAATGTAAAAGTGTTGGAGGGCCATATTTAAAAACTTTTGATACCACAGGTTTCATTACTGTACGACCCTGGCAGTGGTATACCATGCGTAAACTATGGTAATGATTCTCTACGGCGGGCGTAGATTTACGTTCAGTACCGTACATTTACAAGATTTCCGATAGTGATCATAAATTGATGATCGCAATAACGATCGCTAAAGAAGGCGATACCACACCTTATAAATATGCCTGTAGTGGTGTGTCTCTAGCTCTTCCTGTCAGCTGCAGCAATATTAGTGGAAAGTTTGCTTCTTAAGGGGATGTTGGAGGGTAGTAAAAGTGTTTTATAGAAAACCACATGGTGCAGAACTGTAGGGGGAGGATAGCGAAGTGAACATAATTTTAGCACAAGACTCTGTGCAATGAATTTCTCATCTGTGTACCTTATAAAGAGAATGTTGTAGGGTAGGATAGAGTGTTTTATTGAAACCACATGATGCAGAACTGTAGGGGGAGGATATTGAAGTGAACTGATCTTAGCACCAGCTCTGTGCAAGCATTTCTCATTGGTGTACCTTATTAAGGGAATGTTGAGGGTAGGAAGAGTGGTTTTATAGCCACATGATGCAGAACTGAGGGGGGGGATAGTGAAGTGAACCTGATTCTAGCACAGCTCTGTGCAATGCATTTCTCATCGGTGTACCTTATTAAAGGGAATGTTGGAGGGTAGGAAGAGTGTGTTTATAGAAACCGCATGATGCAGAACTGTAGGGAGAGGATAGTGAAGTGAACCTGATCTTAGCACAGCTCTGTGCAATGCATTTCTCATCGGTGTACCTTATTAAAGGGATGTTGGAGGGTAGGAAGAGTGTTGTTTTTGATTCAGCGTGTCTGTATAACTACAAACTGTTTATGTCGTGCTGGCTACTAAGAAATGCATTGCACAGAGCTGTGTTAAGATCAGGGTCATTATATATCCTCCACCTGCAGCACGCACCATGCTCTATAAGTGTTTGTATTAAAGGGAATGTTGGAGGGTATGCCATTTGCGCTCTGCACCATGTTTTATTATAAATGTACATATTAATAGGAATTATTGGAGGGAAATTCCAATTAAAGGGGTACTGTTAGAGGGAATGCAAACATGTTCTATAAAATTAATCAGCAGAAGGCTGCCTGTGGGAAGTTTTGCATAAACAAAATCACTCTTCAAACTAGGGTTCCCACCTTGCCTTTGACCTGAACACATATACAGGCTCATGTATCTAAAGTTCTTATCGTTAAAAATGGTGCAAATTTTGCCCCAACCAATCAGATTTTAGCATAAGAACATTTATGACATAGGCCTGATAATATCTACACAACAAAAGGTTGTTAGTATTTTCTTAGAAGCATGATGCAGGCTGATACAGTTTGTATTTAATGCAATGGTACTTAGCACTGCAACATGTAGATTTAATATGTGTTTGTGTCTTAAAGGCAAAGGTGGCCTTTGCTTTACACTACTCAGGCTCCAACATTCCCCTTTAAAATGCATTGCAGAGCTGCTAAGACCATGTTCACGTCAATATGCGCACTGCAGGTCTGAGCGGTTTTGTTTTACAAGTGTACCTTGTAAAGTGGTCAGTTCCATTCTACTGGGGTTGCCACTTTCTTTAAGACTCAAACACCTAGGGCTGCTTCCACTACACGTTTTGGATTGCAGTTTGCGATCCGATTGTGCTAGTGGGAGAGCAGGTATGTAATAGCCTATGGACCGGCACCCACTGCATGCATTGCGTTTTGTGTGCTATGGAGTGCATGCGATTACCTATTTTTTTGTCTGTATTGCATGCGCTCTGTTAGGGTCCACTTGTGGAAGTGCAACGCCATGCACGGAAGCGAGCACATCAGCATTATTGTGAACTTGCATCCTCCCTTGTACTAAGTGGGGCCACAGCCTCAGGAAATGACCTGCTGGAAAGCTAAGTTCCATTGCATTAAAACATGCTGTATGGCTAAACTGAAATCAATGCAGCTTGTATTTCACTTCTATGGGCTAGGCCCACAAGGTATTTTTCAGGCGATTGCAATTTTCAATGTATTGAAATCGCAGCAACGCACCAAATCTTGCGATTTCACGCATGCATCACAATTTGGTAATGCATGCGTTTTTGTGCAATTGCATGCATTTTAATAATGATAATGGACAAATCGCAAGCACAACAGCATGTAACACATACAAGACACAGTCTTGTAGAAATGCTCACAATATAAAGGGTTAACACAGTTACTCCTAAATACATATGAAAGGGTTAACACCTTCCCCCACTCTGTTTGAGCAGGAAATCTGCTAATAATATTCACTGCTATCTCTGGATGATTGCTGGAGACACTGGCAGGTGGGGACCAAAGTTCAACTGTTGCATGCTGCTTAGCATAAGGGGAGTAGGAAAACACACAAGGTAGCTAGTTAGCATGTGCAGAAGGTTTTGGGTCCAGGACCACCAGTAAGGGGGAACTTAGAAGACATCATGATGCCAGTACTCAGAAATGTTCTAAATGATTTCTACACTAAGAGCTGAATTCAGAGATGAGAAACAAATGGTTTTACTAAGTGACAGTTATAGAGTCTGTGGAGCTGCCTTGGTATTTTTAGGTTTAGTTCTCCTTTAATCAACAAACAGCCATAGCAAAGGGATAGCTATGACACATTGGCATGTAGTCGGATGGCTAATCACGGTAAATTTAAAAACAATACATTTTATTTACCGTATTTGCCGGCGTTAAGACGACTAGGCTATAAGACGACCCCCAACTTTCCACCTAAAATGTAGAGTTTGTTATAACTCGCCGTATAAGACACCCCTTCTTCCGCACACATTCTTTCTTCACCCAAATAAAACTTACCGTAAAGAACATCAGATTTATGACATCACCCAATGACTGAATGTTAATCCCCTGACTGCGGTTTATAACTGAGGTTTATAAATTGCTCAGTTTCATAGGCATCCAAAGCATAGAGGCATACAGTATGATATATATAGGACAAACTATGATATATCAACTATTTTAAAGACATTATGTTATTATGGGGTGGAGTTTGTCCTTTAAAGCTATTGCATCTATGATAAACTGATATACCAGTTTCAAAAGGTATTTTGTTTTTATGACTATATAATACTGGGAAAGAGACATTAGTCTGTCACAGAAATATACATTTTTACGTACCGTAAATGATAGCTTTTTTTGAGCTTGTTGGCGTGCTAGACTAGACACAAATGTATCAACCCTTCCAAAATATTTAATCGGCATCATTGAGCGTGTCCTGTCCTGCCCGCTCCTCCATGCACTGCGCACGTTCATGACCAGAGCAACGTACAGTGAAGGGCTGAAGGGCGGGCCAGAGTGCTGCTGCTTCCCCGCTGAGCAACATGAAGGCACTCTTCTCCCTCTGTGCCGTGCTGAGTGTCCCGATGTCCTCGCTAACATGGAGGTGAGGAAGGAGGTGGGGAGGACATATTAAGTCACCATGGCTGGCATATATACTCGGCGTATAAGACGACCCCCGCACCTATTCGGCGTATAAGACGACCCCCCACTTAGGGCATATTTTTTCTGGGGGAAAGTCGTCTATACGCCGGCAAATACTGTATTCATATTTAAAAGCAAGGATAGGTACACTTTAAAGATAGAAACCCCACAATGGGGTCCACCCTCCTGACCGTTTTGTGGGCGCCCCACTTATTCTGCATCCACTAACCCAATAGCAACATTGGGTTAGTGGACACAGAACTTTCCAAATTGCCTAGTAATTCATGGGTTAAATAATCTCATATCTGAAATGTAGTCACTTCAAATTTTATGTTAATTTCTATATTTCTTTAATCTTTTTTGCTATATACAAAAGATTACATACATAAAGCATTTACTGATGTCAGTTTTTTAAATCTTTTCATTTGTACATCAATTGATAGTCACTAATCTATTCAAAAAGGATTAAGAATTCTATTCAATTCCATAATATTGTCTTGCAAAGAGAAAATAAAATGGATTTTTAAATTATATCTATAAATTGTAAGACATGCATTAGTAAAAACAGATTAAGAACTGCATAAACATTTCTAATGGTAAAATTGTATTTGCTATTATGAGATAGATTTAGTTATACGTATATTACTACTCTTACCATGGGCTATGTAACTTTGGAAATAAAGTTTTACAAGTGCTTTTAGTGCTGGGATTCCTGGGATTTGAAGGTTTATATGTTGACTAACGATATGGACATACAATTCTCATAAATTGTTGGCATTGACAAATAGAAGTATCCAATGACCACTTGTTTGTGTTGTTACCTCTCCTACTCATTGTAATTATTTTGGGAATACCTTTCAACTAAACTGATTCAGCTGCTCTGCAAATGTATTCACAATGGGTTGGTGCTTGGCTTAATGAAGGCATGCCTAGGGTTGGCTGGGTATAGTAATGGTCAATCAGGGTGGCATTAAATTTAAACTTTAACCTACAAACACATATTTTCTTCATATATTAAATAAAATGAGAAAAAAAGCCGGAATCTTACCTCATTCTGTTCTTTGTTTACTGGGAAATTTTGCACAATTTGAGGCATGTGCTCATAAAATTCTGCAGCAAGACAGGGGAGGAGATAGCCTTAATACATGCACAACACTACCGGTAATGAATAATAGTTAGGAAGCCTCCTGATCCCACCTAGCTCTGCCCACTGCACCCACAGACTAATTTAGTGATTGCAAAGTAATGGGGGGTCCAAGATAGAGCAAGTAGTCTTATTTTAAGGCTGATTTGGGTCTGATAAAATGTCTGTAACTGATATACTGGTAGTCTGTGGGAAGGGTTCAAAGTGGATGGATTTGATTGTGATAAATCACTAGATTGTAGGAGCCTGATGACAACTTTCCATAATTCTCCAGGTTGCAAGCCTCCACAGTCCTCTACCCAAGGACTATAACCATATAACCAAGTAAAGTTAGAGATGCACACTATCTAAATGCTTAATGTGTTTATTAGTGAATCACACACAACTTTCAGGGATCAACCTTGCCCCCTTCATCAAGTGTGAGCCCTGAAACCATTGTATGTAATTCACTAATAAACACACTTAAAGCATTTTAAGATAGGGTGGCATCTCTCAACTCTAACTCATTGGTTATTTGATTGCAGATAACCCTTTGAGAGTCTGAGGGAAAAATACAGAGTTTTGGGGTGGGGGGTGATTGCTACTACACGCTAAAGAGGGACAAGCTACAGTGCCCTCTTGTGATGGCTAATATTTACATTGTGGGTGAGTAAAGATTGCAGTCCTTCAGTGGGAACCATTGATTTGACTATTTGTTTTAACTGCATCAAAATGTTACATAGCTAGAAAACCCAGACCACACCTTTAATAAAAGGATAGTACTCTTATCATGTAGCCTATTTAGGTTTTGTCTTGTAAGCTACTGATATGGTTTTTAATGATATAAAATGTGTCAGGGTCTCTTTAAAATTTGGTACTTTACTTTCTGGAAGTCACCTTACAGCTGCTGGCAATAGACCATCTGATTGACTCTACCTTTTCTGTAGAGAAAAAACTTGTTGGTTATTAGACCTTACAGTACTGTGATAATGCCATTCACTTTAAGGGCCGTCCACCCAAACTATATCCCCTCATATGGCCCAATCTGTCAGTAGTAAAATCCTACCTTACATCCACTAAGGGCCAAATGGTCTCTACAATCCCCCCCCCCCAAGTCCAAAAAAGTGGCCACAAGGAAGGATGCAGAATCCATCTACAGGACTCTGCCTCCCTGGCTCCCCCTCCGGAAGAAGTTGGATGCGCACTGCATGCTCCTCTCCTCCCTAGTTAAAAGCCTTTTTATATGGATAGTCAATGCTACCCAGCCGCCAACCGCTATAATATTAATGCCAGAAAGTCCCCTATCATTAACTCTACTTTACCTTCTCCTCCTTTTCCATTCTGAACTGCCCAGCAGCCCCGCGGCCGTGTTGCTGCCTTTCAGCCAATCACAGATGTGGCTGCCGTGCCGCCCCCTGCTTGCACGTTCCACGCCAGAGGAGGGCTGGGAGTGTGCAGTGACGGAAAGGTTAGGTAAGTAATGATCGGGGGACTCTTCTGGCAATAATATTATCGTGTTTGGGGCGGGAAGCATTGCCTATCACATACTAAAACGACGCATGTAAAGGGTGGACATGCCTTTAAAAGCAACGGGTTAAAGTTTGGCTTTTGATAATTTGTTAATGTAAACATATAGATAATAAATATTTGTTTTTTGCATTTAAAAAATGCTCATGCATTCCTCTTATACTTTTCCCATCTGACTATTGTAACATTCTACTCAAGCGTTATCATTTGTCCCCTTCCTCCAGTTGATCGATGAAAGTCAGTTTTTAATCCTCCAAATAGCACCTTCAACCTGCAGTCCATCCATCAAGCAAAGAATATAATTTAATTCCCTTTTTTTAAAAACAAACTTTTAGGACTTCCCCCCCTAACCTAAAATTAAACAACAACAACCGTGTAGGCCGCACTGTGTAGTGTGTAAAAGATCTATCTTTCTCCTTCTGCCTCTTATGGTTCAGCATGCAAGGCCTGATGAAAGTCGAAACTTCCAGTAGGAAGCCTCTACGATGTGGTAATCCGTATATGCCTCTTCTTATCCCCTTAGAGGAGTTTGGCTACGCAGTAGAGCTCTCCCCATGTCCTTGTATTCTGCCTCTTAACACTTTTTTCTGTTCCATTCTCCCACTTTTCATTCTTATCTTCTTTTAACGTATCCTCTCAACGCCTAACTCCCTCTACTTTCATTGGCTTCATTTTTTTGTTTCTGATTTTCCTTTATTCAGTTTATATTCTTTCTCCTGTAAGCTACAATTCAGCCCCCCCTTATTTCTTCTCCACCGGATTAAGAAGCATGCACACTCCGAGGGTCATTCCAGATCACCATACATTGATACATAGTAATGTGACTATCAATGTAACATCAATACTTTTTTCCCCAATTTCAGTAATCTTCAGTGATGCATCTTATGTTATATAGTATATGTTTATGGCTTTTATCTACTGTCCCCTTGAATATCCACTTCCATTTGTCTGAATAACTGACTGAAAGTAGATAGTCATCCTATATTGTTGGCCCAGTATTGCCCTTTTCTTAGGGTGTAAACTATGTTAATTCACTCAGTCCGTCAGCCACTTGGCATAAGGCTAATATAACTTCCTCCACTGTGCATTCCTCTCAACACCCACCGAATAATACCCACCTTAGACATGTATGGGGACCCACAATCTGCTCAAAATTTAGACTCATAAGCTGATACTTGACATATAGCATGAGGCTGCAACAGTGCCTTCTGGTTTTGAGAAGCTCATTTCTCAAACTAATCTTTTTACAACTAATAAAGTAACAATAATATTTTTTTATAGTGTACTAGAGAATCGATAGTACATCCACCCACAGAGTGCAAACTGTGCCCAAATTTATTCAATACAAAAATAGAAGCTAGGCAATCTCAATTAATTTGCTTAGATTTTTTTTTTTAACTGTTTTATTGAGAAATCATAATAAATTCTTTGTACATCTCAATAAATCATACATAACATTTGACAAATGATATTTGTAACAAATCTGGGCATAGCATGTTTACTTCTACAACACTATCTTGACTTTTTAAAAACCATTAAAACATGAACCATATAACAATGAGACACCATGGATAGCTTGAGAGATGTCCTGCGTGTTACACATTTAAGTACTAACATTTTCAGAAAGAGCATCTGCCTTTTTATCCTGCTTAATGTCGTCCTATCAAGCCTATATTAATTTAATGTTGGTGACTGTACTGGGCCTCCGATGTTTGTATTAACAATATATTCGACCAGGGGTTCCATATCTTTTCATAAAACTTATCAGGTACCTTACCCTCTACTTCTTATATACCCCCTATTATATGCCAGGTGAGTTGTAACCTAGAGAGTTCCCCATTGGGAGATGGAAGTACAATTAGGAGACAGCCAGTTTAAAACATACCTTCCGAGCAATAAATAGGTGTTCTCTTAACCAAGTATGAGTCGCATGAGCCCGACCAGTTTATCCTCTCTCATCAATCCCCAGCAGACAGATACAGGGGTTGTCAAAGACACGCGTTGTCGTGCAATGATGGATTTTTGCTAACCAATCTGAGACCAGTAGCGGAATCTGATGGGCAGTCCCAGCAATCTGTGTCCAGAAAGGTCCGCATTTGTCAGGTACCCAGACATCTGGGGCACTACCGACCGGTACTAGTAGGATATTTTAGACATCCGTAAGGGGTCAAATATACCTGGTGTATTATATTGAACTGATAGGTTTCTATTTGCAGAGACCGAGACCTTAATTATAGGAGTCAGCAACTCTTCCCATAGTTTGTATTTATTTCCTGGTATAATTGCCTGACCATTTGAAGAATAGTATATAGCAGTTGGAGTTGGGGAGAAGAACTCAGACCTACATTTGTATATGTTGACGGACCATTTAGTATCTCTTTACTTTTAAGATACAAAAACAGGGTTGTTTTTGTAGTGGATTTGTCTGTGGCCTTTGAATTCAGGAACAGAATGACAGTGTCATCAACTGCCATTACGCTGAATAGGGATAGTGATGGGATGGTAAAGGTTCTCACCGTAGCTCAGCGAACGTCCATTTAATTATTGTTTTTAACAATTTGCGAAAAAAAATCAGGTCGCCTCTCTCCCATAAATCCGCGTGGGGCAAGTTGCGTGCCCCTGCACAAATGAGCGAGAGCTCCGTGAACGGGAGTACCCCTCCTATGGATTTCATTAAAATGGCGCCCACCAATTGAACAGTTTATTGTTTTTTCCAATTCTAAATGGTGTTGAATATGTAGAGCTGTCCCTCCACCCTGGCAGGTTAACTGGCAAAACTCTAGGAAGTTCATTGGAAAGGTGTGCAGTGTATGCGTGTTTGTAGCAACCCCTCAGCATCATACAAATTGCCCTTGATCCAGGGGGGGGGGGGGTATCCTGGGGGGGTGCCTGGGGAGAGGAATTTGCTTACGCCTGTTACTTTGACTATTGTAATGTGACAGTCTTCTCCCTTCTCTCCCTCTCTCTGATAAATTAAAGCAATATTCATAACTTGGCCTAATTATTTTAACCCACGCACCACGTTCAGGTTTTTTGTCTGCTGGGTCCCTATCATTTTAACCTTTTTTTACCTTAGTAATTTTACCTTCTTAGGAGACGTATTACCTAAACTTTGTTCTTTATAGCAGACCTGCCTTATGACATGAAATCACCTGCTGAGCTTTTGCTTGTTGGGTCGGCATGTTATTGAAACTAAATTTCTTAGGGAAAAAAATTATATGACATGCATGGATTTTTAAAAAACACACTTTTTAAGATTGTTTGAGACTGTCAAATGTTAAAAAAACTGAAAACAAACAGTATTCATCAAGAAACATATAGAGAACGATACTATATAATTATAAGTGTTTATGGTGTTGGCCTGCTTTAATTCAAACCATTTATTAATTCCATTTTTAATGGCTAGAGATGCTTAATAATCGTGTGGTCAGGCAATAACTTTGGGACTGGGCTCCTTTTAAGGCTGACAGACCATTAAAATGAAGAAATCCACATACCAGTCTCTGAAACCGCTAGATTTGAATGGACTCTGTTTTGTCTATGTTGCACAGTCGTTTGAGAGTGAAAGCCCGTCTAGAGGTTCTTATTGTTATAAGTACATAGAATTGCAAAGAGATACACATAGCATCTGACCAAATGCTATAAGGAATCTTGGATTGAAAATACATATAAAAAAAAACCTTAGCATTTTGGGAAGACAGGACTGTAACTGTTTTGAGCCACAATGGGATGACCATTGTTGTTAATATGAATTGAGATTATTTTAACTTTCATCCTCAATAATTTAAATGTATCTTTACACTATCCCATTCTGCTATGCCAGTGGCAATCTCATAACAATCATGTCTTACAAATAGTTAAGGCCTGCCATGCTAAAGGCCAATAATCAAAAATGTTGATCATGCAAAACGATAATAAAGACACAAAAGTGTCTCAAAACAGGCACAGGCACATGTTAATCAAAAACATAATTTTATTGGGTTTACTAACAAAGGGGGATATTATAAGAGGCCATTACTTGTCGCTAGAAACTCGACACTCCCCTCTTCTTTTTTGTGTCTAGTTTTTGTTCTTTATATTTTGGGGACCGGTGGGGAGATGTTGGTGGTTTTTTGTTATGGTCTCTGCGCCTCTGGGGTGGTGTATATGTGCGGGGCTGGAAAATTATTTGGTGGTATGAGAGGCCGGGACTCTGGGGTGAATCTGATTTTGATAAACAGCTCGCATATAATATGTGACAGTGCGGTGAAGTAGGGGGTGGGTGACTGAAGAGTGTGGCAATCCTCTTCAAAACAGCTCAGGATCAGGCCGGCGGGCGGCGGGGGTGGGGGGCGGCGGGGAGAAGGGGCGGGGTAACGAGGGCGGGCGGGAACTCGGCGGGCGGTGGCAGAGATGGGCGGCAGAGTCAACGCCAAGGGGGAAGAGGGGGGACCGGGGGGCGGAAAAGCGCGACGCGGGGGGCGGCCCAAGGAGGACGAGTAGGGGGGAAAGATACCACGGGGACGGAGGGGGAGGGGGCCGCGCGGGAGGGGGGGGGGCGCAGTGCCGCGGCTCGGCCGCGGGTGACATGTTCCGGCGGGCCGCAGGTGTGGCCGGCCGGACGACAGGGTTGGAAGGGCACGGCTGCAGGGGGGTGTACAGCAGCGGGACTTGGGGGGTTGGGGCCAGAGGCTAGAAGGGAGAACGGCCCAGAGATCCACAAATGCACGGTGCAGTCAGCAAGACAGTGGGAATGGCCGGGGTTGGGACGTGGGGGTGGCGGGGGGGGGGGTGGCCCGGGACGGAACGGGCGTGACCCCTGAGGCCCCAACGCCGCGTGTCAGGGAGGCCACGGGTGAACGGTGGTGCCGCAAGGGCTGCCTGAGATGACGGAAAGGGGGTCGGGGCTGGGCGGAGTGTGGGGGCAGGAACCCGTAAGCCCGTCGCCAAAGGCCCTGTCAGGCTGCAGGCACTGCGAGGCGGTCAAGGGCCCGGGTGTGCTCGCTGTGATGGGGCTGGGCTCAGGGGGGTCCGGGAAACTGCAGACACCTTACACCCCAAAGACACTTTCTGGGTAGCCCTCCACCCCCGCTAGCTGGCTGCGGGGAGGGGGTGGCACCACGGGGGTCAGTGCTGGCAGGTGGAGGGCGGTGGGGGTTGTCAGTACTGAGTCCGGCGCCGGTGGCTCCGGGAGTAAGTGTATTTTAATTATGGTCGCGTGCCGAGGAATTTTGGCGAGGCACGTGTCATGAGGCAGCAGATATAGCCGCGGGTAAGTGGAAGGGTGGGGATCTCCTAACGAGGCCCAGACGGACCTCTCTGATTAATCGTGCTTGTGGGGGGCGGTTGGGGTGCACACAGTCATTGTGTACTCAACAATGACTCCCTGCCAAACAAAAGGCGGCCCAGTACGTCAATCAATATGTGAAAGCGTAGCAGACTTGCTATCTAAGCAAATACTGAGAGTCTTAGGGCTGGTACCAGATCGCTAACTGGGTGGGGTTCCTCCTGGGTTGCGGCCCAGAACATAACCTACGAAGGCATCAACGCGTAGCCGGTTCGGTTGTGTTGGTGGACTGACTCCATAAGAATAATGCTGTACGTTGCGATATCCTGGGCAAGGTAGGGTAGCTCAACGCAACTGACAAGACTAGGGTGGGTGTTTCGAAGGGTGTTCCGAAAACGCGGTGGTTTTTTCACTTTAAGGGTGGCTGATCGAGGCAACATAGTTGTGTGCTCAGCCAAGCACGAGCAGTAGTGTGTCACTGCGTGGCGAGTCACTCGCCGGTTGGGAGGCCAAACGAGGGACGACACCTAAGGAAGCCCAAAAATTGTACTACCACGGGGAAGAAAGCCAACAGAGGGGAAAAAGTAGCATATACCGCTTGCCTGGGAACACAATACCCACATCTATACGAGTGATAAGAAATGACAATCCCTCCACAAGCATGTTCCACTCCCATTAATCTACATACTTAGATCCTTATATGGGCTCCCACTCTTTCCCCCCAATGAACCATGGATTTCACTCAAAAATGCAACTTTCTGTCTGCAATCGGAGGAATGGCTCAGTACCATAGGTTCTGGATACTGCCACAGGACCTAAGGAGAAGGATGTACAAAAATAAATCACGAAGATTGCGTCTGACCTCAACACACGAGGAGATGTACTGAAACAAGTATGGGATCATTATGAATTATGTAAAGATGTATATATATTCCCGCAACCTTATGTCTCACCCCCATATCCTCTAGTCTGTAAGCTCTTTGGGCAGGGTCCTCTCTCCTATTGTACCACGGTATTGCTGTAAGAAACTCCTCACTCTGTGTACTTATATTATGTATAACCTGTGTATGTAATATGTATGACTTTGTATAACATGTATTACCCTGTATGTAATGTATGACTATGTAATTGTAAAGCGCCACGGAA
>JAACNH010002965.1:0-26117 GCA_019447015.1 Hymenochirus boettgeri
ATCAGTGTTTAGCTATGTCATCAGTTATAATCAGTGTTTAGCTATGTCATCAGTTATAATGAGTGTTTAGCTATGTCATCAGTTATAATCAGTGTTTAGCTATGTCGTCCGTTATAATCCGGGAGGACATAGCTTTTGCCATTCTAAATTATCCAGAAGCCCTCCACTCCATTAATTCTGGGTTTATTCTGGTTGCACAACTGACTATAGATTGGTGTACCAATTAAATCTAGTCTTGTTTGTTTAAAGGGCATGTCCACCCCCAAAACTATAATGCCCCCCCACTACTGGCCCCACCATGTAGTGTAATAAAATCCTTACCTCACATCCCAGCTCCATATGGTTCTCCTGTAGTCCCCCCCCAAAGTCCCAAAACCTGCCCACCAGGAGGATAGTAGAATCCATATAGGACTCGGCCTCCTACCTGGCCTCCAGGAGAAGTTTGTCCTGCGTACTGCAGCCCTTCTCCCCCTCCCTCTCCCTCCCGTTTTGCGATCCCTCCCCCTACCATAAAAACCCCTTGCCCATATAATAGTATATATTCCCCCAGCCCCAACCACTAAAAGATAATTTTAAGAATGACCCCCGAACTCTACTTACCTTCCCTCTCTCCCCCGGCATTCTGAGAAGCCGGCAGCCGCGTCCGTGATTGGCTGCCTCTCAGCCAATCACGGATGCGGCTGCCGGTCCTGCCCCCTGCTTGCAGTGTCTTGCAAGCAGATGGCCGGTCCGGGCGTCAGGGGAGAGAGGGAAGGTAAGTAAAGATCGGGGCACTTTCTTAACTTTACTTTATAGCGGTTGGGGCTGGGGGAAGATGTTTTATTATAGGATAAAAGTTTATTATAAGGGTGGACATGCCCTTTAATTCACTGCATTTTCCTATCATATGCTGTATTTGTGTATAATTGCTCCTTCTATTGCCTGTTGAGTGTTGACCTACTCCTTGGGACAATGCCTTCTCATGGTGAACCTTATCTTTACCACGACACCGATACGAGCCCTCCCAGAATTTATACCCGTAATGCTTAATAACAATGTAAAAAGGATAAGACCCCTCACACTACAAAAGTTAATTTCTCTTACATCCAATTTTATCCAGAAACCAATACTTAACTATTATAACCTTATATTTAACCTCCTATTAAACATCCGCTATGAGAGCTTCCAGAAATGGTTAAGCCTGAAACCTTGTTTAACTCTCCACTTATATGGGGAGGGAAGGTTCTTCATTTCATCCCCCACAATAGGGCACATTCAGGGAGATTCAATAAAAGGTCTTATCGTTAAAAATGGTGCTAATTTTGCCCCAACCAATCAGATGTTAGCTTTCAAATGTTACGCAAGATCTGATTGGTTGGGGCAAAATTAGCCCCATTTTAAATGATGATTGAATCTCCCGGTTAATATATAAATATGTTTATTGATAAGGAATCAGCCAGCTTGGTGAGGCAGATCATTCCATCATGGAAGTTTGTTTTACCTTTGACCCCATCCATGCCTGGAATTTGTCAGTAACCTGCCATGACCTTCATGGGGAAACCATACTACATGTTAAGGTGGCCATACATGTATGAGATTTTACTTACCCGACCGAGCGCTCACGCGATGTTCATCGATGCTGCCGGAAAACTCTTCTCCCGATCGTATATTTGACCGACATGCGATCGCAAAATCCCATTCATGTCGGTCGAATGTAAGATCGGGAGAAGCGGTTTCCGGCAGCATCGATGAACATCGCGGGAGACGGCTGGAGGGTAAGTTTAAGATTCAAAACATGTTTTGGCCCAACCTTTAGTCTCTTTCACAGATGGATTAAATCTCTGCCAAGCTTATAACTGTATCCGTTACTGTATGATTGTGTCCCTAGGTTTTTAAAGGGCAACTGTATTGTATAAATAAAGGCAATTACCAGAACCTTTTATGTTTCTCAAGTCCAGCTGCTATCCGTTATTTTTAAATTGTACAACGTTATTTCCAGGCTTCCCGTCCTGTTTTAGTCAGTGCCCGTCTTTCACTGAAATTACTTTAAAAAGTCAAACTGTGCAATAGTATTCTACCCTCACAGAGAGGCTTTAATCATTAGGACCCTCCTAATCTGCATATCGGACCTCTGTGTCTCCGCCCCGTGTTCTACAGTATGTGGGATCCCTACCTGGCTGTCATTCACTCAGAATTCATTATACTTTCAAGTAAATGGACAGAAATATTTTGCAATATCGTTTGCAGCATTTTAAAGGTATTTGTACCTTTTTATGCTTATTGCCACTGGTATGTGGTATATCTGTGTTATTCAGTTAGATCAACTGGACTGGTTCTCATTCATCCAGGTCATGGTATATCTGTGTTATTCAGTTATATCAACTGGACTGGTTCTCATTCATCCAGGTCATGGTATATCTGTGTTATTCAGTTATCAACTGGACTGGTTCTCATCCATCCAGGTCATGGTAATATGTGTTATTCAGTTAGATCAACTGGACTGGTTCTTCATTCATACAGGTCATGGTATATCGTGTTATTCAGTTAGATCAACTGGACTGGTTCTCATCCATCCAGGTCATGGTATATCTGTGTTTATTCAGTTAGATCAACTGGACTGGTTCTCATTCATCCAGTCATGGTATATCTGTGTTATTCAGTATATTCAACTGGACTGGTTCTCATTCCATAGGTCATGGTATATCTGTGTTATTCAGTTAGATCAACTGGACTGGGTTCTCATCCATCCAGGTCCATGGTTATCTGTGTTATTCGTTAGACAACTGGACTGGTTTCTCATTCATCCAGGTTCATGGTATATATCTGTGTTATTCAGTTATATCAACTGGACTGGATCTCATTCATCCAGGTCATGGTATATCTGTGTTATTCCAGTATATATCAACTGGACTGGAGTCTCATTCATCCAGGTCATGGTATATCTGTGTTATTCAGTTATATCAATGGACTGGTTCTCATTCATCCAGGTCATGGTATATCTGTGTATTCGTTTATCAACTGGACTGGTTCTCATTCATCCAGGTCATGGTATATCTGTGTTATTCAGTTATAATCAACTGGACTGGTTCTCATCCATCCAGGTCATGGTAATATCTGTGTTTATTATATCAACTGGACTGGTTTCATCCATCCAGGTCATGGTATATCTGTGTTATTCAGTTATATCCTGGACTGGTTCATTCATCCAGGTTCATGGTATATCTGTGTTATTCAGTTATATCAATGGATCTGGATTCTCATTTCATCAGGTCATGGTATATCTGTGTTATCAGTTATTATCAACTGGACTGGTCTCAATCCAGGTCATGGTATATTTGTGTGTATTAGTTATATCAACTGGACTGGTTTCATTCATCCAGGTCATGGTATATCTGTGTTATTTAGTTATATCAACTGGACTGGTTTCTCATCATCCAGGTCATGGTATATCTGTGTTATTTAGTTATATACAACTGGACTGTTCTCATTCATCCAGGTCATGGTATATTCTGTGTATTCAGTTATATCAACTGGACTGGTTCTCATTCATCCAGGTCATGGTATATCTGTGTTATTCAGTTATATCAACTGGACTGGTTCTCATTCATCCAGGTCATGGTATATGTGTTATTCAGATATCAACTGGCTGGTTCTCATTCATCCAGGTCATGGTATATCTGTGTTATTCAGTTAATCAACTGGACTGGTTCTCATTCATCCAGGTTCATGGTTATCTGTGTTATTCAGTAGATTCAACAACTGGACTGGTTCTCATTCATCACGGTCATGGTATATCTGTGTTATTCAGTTGATTCAACTGGACTGGTTTCATTCATTACGGTCTGTATATCTGTGTTATTCAGTTGATTCAATGGACTGGTTCTCATTCATCCAGGTCATGGTATATCTTGTGTTATTCAGTATATCAACTGGATGCGTTTCTCATTATCCAGGTCATGGTATATTGTGTTATTCAGTTAATCAACTGGACTGGTTCTCATTATCCAGGTCATGGTATATCTGTGTTTTCAGTTATTATCAACTGGACTGGTTCTCATTCATCCAGGTCATGGTATATCTGTGTTATTCAGTTATATCAACTGGATGGTTCTCATTCATCCAGGTCATGGTAATCTGTGTTATTCAGTATATTAACTGGATGGTCTCATTATCAGGTTATGGTATATCGTGTATTTCAGTTATCAACTGGACGTGGTTCTCATTCATCCAGGCATGGTATATCTGTGTTTTCAGTTAATCAACTGGACTGGTTCTCATTCATCCAGGTCAGATTTCTGTGTTATTCAGTTATATCAACTGGACGGTTTCATTTCATCCAGGTCATGGTATATCTGTTTATTCAGTTATTCAACTGGATGGTTTCATCATCCAGGTCATGGTTATATCTGTGTTATTTCAGTTATATCAATGGACTGGTTCTCATCATTCCAGGTCATGGTATATTGTGTATTCAGTATAAACTGGAACTGGTTCTCATTCATCCAGGTATGGTATATCTGTTGTTATTTAGTTTATCAACTGGACGGTCTATTCATCCAGGTCATGGTAATCTGTGTTATTTCAGTTATATAAACTGGAATGGATCTCATTCATCCAGGTCATGGTATATCTGTGTTATTAGTTATATCAACTGGACTGGTTCTCATTCATCCAGGGTCATGGTATATCTGTGTTATTTAGTTTATAAACTGGACTGGTTCTCATCATCCAGGTCATGGTTATCTGTGTTATAGTTATATCAACTGGACTGGTTTTCATTATCCAGGTCATGGTATATTGTGTTATTCAGTTATATCAACTGGACTGGGTTCATTCATCCAGGTCATGGTATATCTGTGTTATTCAGTTTATCAACTGGACTGGTTCTCATTCATCCAGGTCATGGTATATCTGGGTTTATTCAGTTTTATCAACTGGCTGGTTCTCATTTATCCAGGGCATGGTATATCTGTGTTATTCAGTTATATCAACTGGACTGGTTCTCATTCATCCAGGTCATGGTATATCTGTGTTATTCAGTTAGATCAACTGGACTGGTTCTTCATTATCCAGGTCATGGTATATCTGTTTGTTATCAGGTTAGATCAAACTGGACTGGTTCTCATTCATCCAGGTCATGTATATCTGTGTTATTCAGTTATCAACGGACTGGTTCTCATTCATCAGGTCATGGATATCTTGTGTATTCAGTTATATCAACTGGACGGTTCTCATTCATCAGGTCATGGTATATGTGTTATTCAGTTATATCAACTGGACTGGTTCACATTATAGGTCATGGTATATCTGTGTTATTTCAGTTATATCAACTGGACTGGTTCTCATTCCTCCAGGTCATGGATAATCTGTGTTATCAGTTAATTCAACGGACGGGTCTCATTCATCCAGGTCATGGTATATCTGTGTTATTCAGTTATATTCAACTGGACTGGTCTCATCATAGGTCATGGTAAGTGTTTTTCATTGTCAACTGGATGGTTCATTCATCCAGGTCATGGTATATTGTGTTATTCAGGTAATCAATGGACTGGTTCTTCATTCATCCAGGTCATGGTATATCTGTGTGATTCAGTTATATCAACTGGACTGGTTCTTCACATCCAGGTCATGGTATATCTGTGTTTTCAGTTATATCAACTGGCTGGTTCTCATTCATCCAGGTCATGTAATCTGTGTTATTCGTTATATCAACTGGACTGGTTCTCATTCATCCAGGTCATGGTATAATCTGTGTTATTTCAGTATCAAACTGGACTGGTTCTCATTCATCCAGGTCATGGTATATCGTGTATCAGTTAGATCAACTGGACTGGTCTTCATCCAGGTCATGTATATCTGTGTTTCAGTTAATCAAAGGACTGGTTCTCATTCACTCAGGTCATGGTGTATATCTGTGGTATTCAGTTAATCAACTGGGAAGGTTCTCATTCATTCCAGGTATGTATATCTGTGTTATTCAGGTATTAATCAATGGACTGGTTTTCATACTCCAGGTCATGGTATATCTGTGTTATTCAGTTATTATCAACTGGACTGGTTCTTATCATTATCCAGGTCATGGTATATCTGTGTTATTCAAGTTATATCAACTGGACGGTTCTCATTCATCCAGGTCATGGTATAATCTGTTTATTCAGTTATATCAAACTGGAGGTCTCATCATCCAGGTGGCATGGTATATTGTGTTATTCAGTTATATCAACGGACTGGTTCACTTCATCCAGGTCATGGTATATCTGTGTTATTCAGGTAGATCAAAATGGGCCGGATGGTTTCATTCAATCCAGGTCCATGGTATATTGTGTTATTCAGTTATATCAACTGGACTGGTTCTCATTTCATCCAGGTCATGGTTATCTGTGTTATTCAGTTATCAACTGGACTGGTTTCATTCATCCAGGTCATTGTATATCTGTGTGTATTCAAGTTATGATTAAGGGATCGGTTTTCTACTTCATCCAGTCATGGTATATTGTGTTATTCAGTTATATCAACTGGATGGTTCTCAATCATCAGGGTCAGGTATATCTGTGTTATTCAGTTATATCTCAATGGACTGGTTCTCATTCATACAGGGTCATGGTATAATCTTGTGTATCAGTTATATCAACATGGATGGTCTTTCATCATCCAGGTCATGGTTAATATGTGTTATTCAGTTATATCAACTGGACTGGTATTCATCCAGGTCATGGTATATCTGTGTTATTCAGTTAATCAACTGGACTGGTTTCTATTCATCCAGAGGTCATGGTATAATCTGTGTTTTCAGTATATCAACTGGACTGGTTTCTCTTCATCCAGGTCATGGTATATCTGTGTTATTCAGTTATATCAACTGGACTGGTTTCCTTCATCCAGGTCATGGTAATCTGTGTTATCAGTTAGATTCAACTGGACTGGTTCTATTTATCCAGGTCATGGTATATCTGTGTTATTCAGTTATATCAACTGGGACTGGTTTCTCATTCATCCAGGTCATGGTATATCTGTGTTATTCAGTTATATCAAAGGACTGGTTTCTCATCATCCAGGTCATGGTATATTCTGTGTATTCAGTTATATCAACTGGACTGGTTCTCATTCATCCAGGTCATGGATATCTGTGTTATTCAGTTAGATAAAATGGACTGGTTCTATTCATCCAGGTCATGGTATATCTGTGTATTCAGTTAGATCAAAAATGGACTGGTTCTCATTCATCCAGGGCATGGTATATCTGTGTTATTCATATATTAAAACTGGACTGGTTTCATTCATCCAGGTCATGGTATATCTGTGTTATTAGTTATATCAACTGGACGGTGTCTCATTCATCCAGGTCATGTGTTATATCTGTGTATCAGTTAGATTTTTATTTTTTATCCACCACAACTGGACTGGTCTTTCACAAGGTCGGATGGTATATCTGTGTGTATTCAGTTAGATCACTGGACTGGTTCTCATTCACACAGGTCATGGTAATCTGTGTTATTTGCGTTATATTCAACGGACTGGTTCTCATCATCAGGTCATGGTATATCTGTGTTATCAGTTAGATCAAAATGGACTGGTTTCTCATTCATCCAGGTCATGGTATATCTGGTGTATTCAGTTTAGATCAACTGGACTGGTTCTTCATTCATCCAGGTCAGTATATCTGTGTTATTCAGTTATGATCAACTGGACTGGTTCTCATTTCATCCAGGTCATGGATATCTGTGTTATTCAGTTAGATTCAACTGGACTGGTTCTCATTCCAGGTCATGGATATCTGTGTTATTCAGTTATATCAACTGGACGGTCTCTATCATCCAGGTCAGTCGGTATATCTGTGTTATTCAGTTATATCAACTGGACTGGTTCTCCATCATCCAGGTCATGGTATATCTGTGTTATTCAGTTAGATCAAATGGACTGGTCTCATTCATTTCCAGGTCATGGTATATCTGTGTGTATTCAGTTAGATCAGGAACTGGTGTTCTCCATCATTCAGGTCATGTATATCTGTGTGTATTCAGTGTAATCAAACGTGGACGGTTATTATTATCATTCCAGGTATGGGTATATCTGTGTTATTCAGTTAGATCAACGGACTGGTTCTCATTCATCAGGTCATGGTATATCTGTGTTATTCAGTTATATCAACTGGACTGGTGTCTCATATCCAGGTCATGGTATATCTGGTATTTAGTTAGATCAACTGGACTGGTTCTCATTATCCAGGCATGGTATATCTGTGTTATTTCAGTAGATAACTGGACTGGTTCTCTTACCATCAGGTCTGGTATTATCGTGTATTCAGTTAGATCAACTGGACTGGTTCTTTCATCCAGGTCATGGTATATCTGTGTATTCGTAGATCAAACATGGACGGTTCTCATTCACCAGGTCATGGTTAATCTGTGTTATTCAGTTATATCAACTGGAGGATGTCTTCATCATTCAGGTCATGGTATACTGTGGGTATTCAGTTAATCAACTGGACTGGTTTCATCCATACCAGGTCATGGTATATCTGGTGTATCAGTTAATCAAATGGACTGGTTCTCTTCATCCAGGTCATGGTATATCTTGTTATTCAGTTATCAACATGGACTGGTTCTCATCCATTTTTTTTTTTTTTTCCAGGGGTTTTCATCGGTTTTTTATTCATTCTGTGTATTCAGTTAGATAAACATGGATGGTTCTATTTTATTCAGGGTTCATTGAGTATAACTGGGGTATCAGTGTAGTATTCAAAAGGACTGGTTCTAATATCCAGGTAATTGGTAATCTGTGTTATTTTCAGTTAGATCAATGGACGGTTCCTTCATCCAGGTCATGGTATATCTGTGTTATTTTATAGATCAACTGGACTGGTTTCATTCATCCAGGTCAGTTATATCGGTGTATTCAGTTATATCAACTGGACTGCGTTCTCATTCATCCAGGTCATTGGTAATATGGTTATTCAGTTATATCAACTGGGGACTGGTTCTATCATCCAGGTCATGGTATATCTGTGTTATTCCGTTATATCAACTGGACGGTTCTCATTATCCAGGTCATGGTTAATCTGTGTAATTTAGTTATAATCACGGACTGGTTCTCATCATCGTCATGGTATATCTGTGTTATTCAGTTATATAACTGGACTGGTTTTTCATCATCCAGGTCATGGTATATATGTGTTATTAGTTGATATCAACTGGACGGTTCTCATATCCAGGTCAGGTATATCTGTGTATTCAAGTTTATTCAACAATGGACTGTGTTTTCATTCATCCAGGTTCATGGTATATCTGTGTATTCAGTGTATATCAACTGGACTGGTTCTCATTCATCCAGGTCAATGGTATATCTGGTGTATTCAGTTAGATCAACTGGACTGGTTCTCACTCATAGGTCATGGTATATCTGGTATTCAGTTAATCAAACTGGACTGGTTCTCATTCATCCAGGTCATGGTATTCGTGGGTATTCAGTTAGATCAAGGACTGGTTCTCATCATCCAGGTCATGGTAATCTGGTATTCAGTTAGTATCAACTGGACTGGTTCTCATTCCATCCAGGTCATGGTATTTATGTGTTATTCAGTTATATCAACTGGACTGGTTCTCATTCATCCAGGTCATGGTATTCTGTGTGATTCAGTTATATCAACTGGACTGGTTCTATTCACAGGTCATGGTTAGATCTGTGTATTCAGGTTGTATCAACGGGACTGGTTCTCATTCTCCAGGTCATGGTATATCTGTGTTATTCAGTTAATCAACTGGACTGGTTCTCATTCATCCAGGTCATGGTATATCTGTGGTATTCAGTTATATCAACTGGACTGGTTCTCATATCCAGGTCATGGTTATATCTGTTGTTATTCAGTTTAATCAAAAATGGACTGGTTCTCATCATCAGCTGTGTATATCGTGTATTCAGGTATATCAACAAATGGACTGTGTTCTCATTCATCCAGGTCATGGTATATCTGTGTTATTCAGTTAATCAACTGGACTGGTTCTTCCATTTCCAAGGTCATGGTATATCTGTGTTATTCAGTTAGATCAAACGGACTGGTTCTCATTCATCCAGGTCATGGTATATATGTGGTATTCAGTTAGATCAACTGGACTGGTTCTCATCATCCACGGTCATTGTTATTCTTGTGTTATTCAGTTAGATCAATGGACTGGTTCTCATTCATCAGGTCATGGTTATATCTGTGTTATTCAGTTAGATCAAACGGACTGGTTCTCATCCATCCAGGTCATGGTATATCTCGGTATTTCAGTTTAGATAACTGGACTGGTTCTCCATTCATCCGGTCATGGGTATATCGTGGATTTAGTTAGATTCAACTGGGACTGGTTTCTCATTCATCAGGTCATGGTATATCTGTGTTATTAGTTAGATCAAAATGGACTGGTTCTATTCATCCAGGTCATGTATATCTGTGTATTCAGTTATCAACTGGACTGGTTTTCATTCATCCAGGGTCATGGTATATCTGTGGTATTCAGTTAGATCAAACTGGACTGGTTCTATCCATCCAGGTCATGGTATATCTGTGTTATTCAGTTAGATCAATGGACTGGTTTTCTCATGTCATGGTATGATATGTGGTATTCAGTTAGATTCAACTGGACTGGTTCTTCATTCATCCAGGTCATGGGATATCTGTGTTATTCAGTTAGATAAACACTGGATGGTTCTCATTTCATCCAGGTCATGGTATATTGTGTTATTCATTGATCAACTGGACTGGTTTCATTCATCCAGGTCATGGTATATTCTGTGTTATCGTTAATCAACCGGACTGGTTCTCATTCATCCGGTCATGGTGATATCTGTGTTATTCAGTTAGATCAATGGACTGGTTCTCATTCATCCAGGTCATGGTATATCTGTGTTATCAGTTTAGATCAACTGGACTTGTTTTTCAATTCCAGGTCATGTATATCTGTGTTTTTCAGTTAGATTAACTGGACTGGTTCTCATTTCCATTCCAGGTTCATGGGTATATCTGTGTATTTCAGTTAGATCAACTGGGATGGTTCTCATCATCCAGGTCATGGTATCTGTGTTACAGTTAGATTCAACTGGGACTGGTTCTCATCCAAGGTCATGGTATATCTGGGTTATTCAGTTAGATCAACGGAATGGTTTTCATCTCCAGGTCATGGCAATCTGTGTTTATCAGTTAGATTCAAAACTGGATCGTTTATCATCATTCCAGGTCAAGGTATATATCTGTGTATTTCAGTAGATAAACTGGACTGGTTCTCATTCATCCAGGTCATGTTTATCATGTGTTTTATTCAGTTATATTAACTGTGGACTGGTTCTCATTTCATCAGGTCATGGTATAATCTGTGTATTTAGTTATAGATCAACTGGAACTGGTTATCAATTCAAAGGTCATGGTTATCTGGTATTCAGTTAATCAACTGGACTGGTCTTCAATATCCAGGTCATGGTATATCTGTGTTATTCAGTTTAGATCAACTGGACTGGTTCTCATTCATCCGGTCATGGGGAATCTGTGTTATTCAGTTAGATCAAACTGGACTGGGTTCCTCATTTATCCAGGTAGGATTATCTGTGTTTATTAGTTGATCAAATGGACTGGTTCTCATTTCATCGGTCATGGATATCTGTTGGTATAGTTAGAGCAAACTGGACTGGTGTTCTTATTATCAGGTCATGGTATATCGTGTTATTCAGTTAGCAACTGGACTGGTTTTCATCATTCAGGTCATGTATATCTGTGACAGTTAGATCAAAATGGACTGGTTCTCATCATCCAGGTCATGGATATCTGGTGTATTCATGTTATATCAAACTGGACTGGTTCTCATTCATCCAGGTCATGGTATATCTGGTTATTCAGTTAGATCAACTGGACTGGTTCTCATTCATCCAGGTCATGGATATCTGTGTTATTCAGTTAGATCAACTGGGACTGGTTCTCATTCATCCAGGTATGGTATATCTGTGGTATTCAGGTATATCAACGGACTGGTTTCTCATTTCCAGTCAGTATATCTGGTGTATTCAGTTAATCAACTGGACTGGTTCTCATTCAATCAGGTCATGGTATATCTGTTGTTATTCAGTTAGATCAACTGGACTGGTTCTCATCATCCAGGTCATGGTATATCTGTGTTATTCAGTTATATAACTGGACTGGTTCTCATCATCCAGGTCATGGTAATCTGTGTTATTCAGTAAACTCATGGACTGGTTCTCATTCATCCAGGTCATGGTATATCTGTGTTATTCAGTTATATCAAATGGACTGGTCTCATTCATCAGGTCCATGGTATTATCTGTGTTATTCAGTTATTATCCAACTGGACTGGGTCTCATATCATCCAGTGGTATAACTGATGTGTATCAGTGTATATCAACTGGACTGGTTCTCATTCATCCAGGTCATGTATATCTGTGTATTCAGTTTTATATCAACGGATGGTTCTCATTCATCCAGGTCATGGATATCTCTGTGTTATTTCAGTTAGATCAACTGGGACTGGTTCTCATTCATCCAGGTCATGGTATATCTGTGTTATTCAGTTAATCAACTGGAATGGTTCTCATCATTCCAGGTCATGGATATTGTGTATATTCAGTTAATTCAAACTGGATGGTTCTCATCATCCAGGTCATGGTATATCTTGTGTATTCAGTTAGATCAAGGACTGGTTCTCATTCATACCGGTCATGGTATATCTGTGTTATCAGTTATCATAACTGAGACTGGATCTCTATTCATCCAGGTCATGGTATATCTTGTGTTATTCAGTTAGTATCAATGGACTGGTTCTCATTCATCCAGGTCATGAGATCTGTGTTATTCAGTTATATAAATGGACTGGTTTTCATCATCAGGTCATGGTATATATGGGTATTCAGTTAATCAACTGGACTGGTTCTCATCCATCCAGGTCATGGTTATATCTGGTGTATTCAGTTATATCAAACTGGGACTGGTTTCATTTCATCCAGGTCATTTATCTGTTGGTATTCAGTTATATCAACTGGACTGGTTCTATTCATTACAGGTCATGGTATATCTGTGTTATTCAGTTAGATCAATGGACCGGTTCTCATTCATCCAGGTCATGTATATATCTGTGTTATTCAGTTAAATCAAATGGGACTGGTTTCTCATTTCACAGGTCATGGTATATCTGGTTATTCAGTTATAGACAACTGGATGGTTCTCATTCATCCAGGTCATGTTATATGTGTTATTCAGTTAATCAATGGACTGGTTTCTCATCATCCAGGTCATGGATAATCTTGTGTTATTCAGTTTATAAACTGGACTGGGTTTCTCATTTATCCAGGTCATGGTATATCTGTGTTATCAGTGTATCAACTGGACTGGTTCTATTCATCCAGGTTCATGTGATATCTTGTGTATTCAGTTAGATCAACATGGACTGGTTCTATTCATCCAGGTCATGGTATATCTGTGTTTTCAGTTAGATCAACTGGACTGGTTTCATTCATCCCAGGTCATGGGATATCTGTGTATTCAGTTATATCAACTGGACTGGTTCTCATCCATCATCAGGTTGTATATCTGTGTTATTCAGTTAGATAACTGGACTGGTTCTCATTCATCCAGGTCATGGTATATCTGTGTTATTCAGTTAGATCAACTGGAGGGTTCTCATCCCAGGTCATGGTATATCTGTGTATTTCAGTAATCAACTGGACTGGTTCTTTCATCCTCCAGGTCATTTGGTATATCGTGTTATTCAGTTATATCAAACTGGACTGGTTCTCATTCATTCAGGTCATGGTTAATCTGTGGATTCAGTTAGCTAGTGGAATGGTTCTCATTCCATCCAGGTCATGGTTATATCTGTGTATTCAGTTAGATCAACTGGACTGGTCTCATTCATCCAGGTCATGGTATATCTGTGTTATTCAGTTAATCAACTGGACTGGTTCTCATTCATCCAGTCATGTATATAGCTTGTTATTCAGTTAGATCAAACTGGACTGGTTCTATCCATCCAGGTCATAGGTAAATCTTGTGTTATTTCAGTTAGATCAATGGACTGGTTCTCATTCATCCAGTCGTGTATATATCTGTGTTATTAAGTTATATCACAATGGACTGGTTACTCATTCATCCACGTCATGTGTATATCTGTGGTTATTCAGTTATATTCAACTGGACTGGTTCACTCTCCATCCAGGTCATGGTATTCTGTGTTATTCAGTTAGATCAACTGGACTGGTTCTTTCAATCATCCAGGTCATGGTATCTGTGTTATTCAGTTAGATCAGTGGACTGGAGGTTCTCATTCATCCAGGTCATGTTATATCTGTGTATTCAGTTAATCAACTGGACTGGTCTCATATCCAGGTCATGGTATATCTGTGTTATTTTCAGTTATATCAACTGGACATGGTTTCTCATTCATCCAGTCAGGTATATCTGTGTTATTCAGTTAGATCAACTGGACTGGTTCTATCATCCAGGTCAGGATATATCTGTGTTATTCAGTTAGATCAGGAGGACTGGTTTCATTTCCAGGTCATGGTTATATGTTGGTTATTCAGTTAGATCAACTGGACTGGTTTATCATTCATCCAGGTCATGGTATATCTGTGTTATTTAGGTATATCAACTGGATGGTTCTCATCCATCCAGGTCATGTATTGTGGTTATTTAGGTATTACAATGGATGGTTTCATTCATCCAGGTCATGGTATAATCTGTGTTATTCAGTTATATCAAATGGACCTGGTTCTCATTCATCCAGGTCATGGTATATTGTGTTATTCAGTTAATACAATGGACTGGTGTTCATTCATCCAGGTCATGGTATGATCTGTGTTGTTATTCGTTATTCAAACTGGGGTTGTTCTCATTCATCAGGTCAGGATATCTGTGTATTTCGTTATATCAACTGGGGACTGGTTCTCATTCATCCAGGTCATGGTATATCTATGGTTATTCATTAGATTCAACTGGACTGGTTTCTCTTCATCCAGGTCATGGTTATATCTGTGTTATTCAGTAACAACTGGACTGGTTCTCATATCACCAGGTTCATTGTATATTGTGTATTCAGTTAGATCAACGGGACGGTTCTCATTCATCCAGGTCATGGTATATCTGTGGATTCAGTATATCAAATGGACTGGTTCTATTCATCCAGGTTCTTAGTATATGTGTTATTCAGTTTATCAAAACTGGACTGGTTCACATTAATCCAGGTTCATGGATATCTTGTTATTCAGTATATCACACTGGACTGGTTTCTCATTCATCCAGGTTATGGTATATCTGTGTTATTCAGTTAATCAAACTGGACTGGTTTTCATTCATCCAGGTCATGGTATATCTGTGTTATTCGTTATATCAAATGGACTGGGCTCTCATTATCCGGTCAGGTATTATCTGTGTATTCAGTGATATAAACTGGGAAGGTTCACATTCAATCCAGGTCATGGTATATCTGTGTTATCAGTTAGAATCAAATGGGACTGGTTCTCATTCATCCAAGGTCATGGTTAATTCTGTGTTATCAGTTAGATCAACTGGACTGGTCTTTCACCAACCAGGTCATTGGTAATCTGTGTTATTCAGTTGTATCAAACTGGGACTGGTTCTCAAATCCAAAATTCAGGATTTTTCATTGGTACTACGGTTGGTATCGTTAGATTCATAACTGGACGGGTTCTAATTCATCCAGGTCATGGAATCTGGTGTTATTTTCGGAGATCAACGGATGGGTTCTCATCATCCAGGTCTTGGTATATATGTGTTATTCAGTAAGATAAACTGGGTACTGGTTTCATTCTAGTAAGCTCTCTAGGGAACGGGGACCTTCCTTTTTACTTTGTCGCAAGGCTCTAGTATTTATATTTATTTATATAATTTATAATTTAGTTATTTATGTACAGTACAGAACTGTTTATGTAGTTGTTCTCCTTGTATGACTTTTTTGTATCTTGTTGTTGTACAGTGCTGCATCTCCAAGCGGTGGATTTTCTACTATTTGCATTCAGTAAGACAGTGCATATAGTAATTCACATCAGTGGGAGGACTGTGGAAACGGTAATTTATATCAGTGGGAGGACCGGTGTTCACATCAGAGGACGTAATGTAATCCACATTTCGGGGGAGGGGGTATGTGGAAATGGTTTATCCACATTCAGTGGGAGAGAGTGGAGAATAATGCGGGAAAGGATGACGGTTAATCACAATCAGGGAGGGACCGTGGATATGTAATTACTTCAGTTGGGCGGGACGGGGTAGGTAATTCACATCAATGTGGGGGGACCGTGGATACGGTATCTACATTCAGTGGGAGGGACCAGTGGATATTGGGTAATTACATCAGTGGAGGACCGTGGAAGTTCCTGTGGGGGACCGTGGATAGGATATTCAACATAGGGGGAGGGGGAATTGTTATTAGATAGGGTCGGACGGATAAGATACAATCATGCGGGAACGAATCCCATAGTGGTGGGGACCGTGGTATACGGTATCCAAATTGGACCGGGTAGGAACATACATTCAGTGGGAGGGACCGTGATGGACCATACCAGCTATGAATTATCTGGAGACATGAATCTACTACATCAGTGTGGAGGACGTATGTACAAATCAGGTTGGGATGGATTAACCTAATCAATTTTCAGTTGGGAGGACCGGGAATAGGTATGATTCACACATTCCAGGGGGGGAGGACCAGTGGATAATGGTAATCACATCAGTGGAGGGGGACCGGGATATGGATAATTCACATTCAGTGGGAGACCGGGTGGACGTGAATGGTCACTTCAGAAGACTCAGATGTTCAAAGGGGACCTAATGGTAATTATATGGGGCTGGATATCGGTCAATCAAGTGGGACCATGTTAGGTCTCAGGAGGGGTGATGGATTTACCGGGGGGGACATGGAATAGACTAAATTTCACCATCAGTGGGGGGGGGACCTGTTGAATAATAGTGGGAACAGGTTGTAATACATTCCAGTGGAGGACCATGTAAAATGGTAATTCACATCAGTGGGAGGACCAGGATAGGGCGTAATACATCAGTGGAGGACCAGGTGGTAGTATCAACAGTGGGAGACATGGATATAGTAATTCACATCAGGGGGAGGACCGTGATATGGTAATTACAACAAATCAGTGGGAAAAGGGGGACCCAAGGATATGGAATTTAATCAGTGGGGAGGACCATGGAATGGTAATTCAACATCAGGGGAGGGGGGACCATGGAAATTGGTAATTCACATCAGTGGGAGGGACCATGGATATAGTATTAATCACATCAGTGGGAGGGACCACTGTATATTGGGTAATTCTACATCAGGGGAGGGGGGGACCATGGATATATGTAATTATACATTAAGTGGGAGGACCATGTATATGATTAAGTCACATGTGGGAGGAACATGGATATTAAGCTAAAATTTACATCAGTGGGAGGACATGTTATAGGTAATTCCATCAGTGGGGGAGGACCATGTATACGTAAATTACCTCAGTTGAGGAAGAGACACAGGCTATTTTATAGTATTCACAAATCAGTGGGAGTTACCAATGGATGATAGTGTAAATTTTCACATCAGTGGGAGGACCATGGATATAGTAATTCACATCAGTGGGAGGACCAAGGATATGGTAATTCACATCAGTGGGAGGACCATGGATATAGTAATTCACATGAGTGGGAGGACCATGGATATAGTAATTCACATCAGTGGGAGGACCATGTATATGGTAATTTACATCAGTGGGAGGACCAAGGATATGGTAATTCACATCAGTGGGAGGACCAAGGATATGGTAATTTACATCAGTGGGAGGACCATGGATATGGTAATTCACATCAGTGGGAGGACCATGGATATAGTAATTCACACAGTGGAGGACATGTATATGGTTAATTTACATCAGGGGAGGACCATGGATATAGTAATTCACATCAGTGGAGGACCATGGATATGGTAATTCACATCAGTGGGAGGACCATGGATATAGTAAGTCAACATAGTGGGAGGACCATGGATATAGTAATTCACATCAGTGGGAGGACCATGTATATGGTAATTTACATCAGTGGGAGGACCATGTATATGGTTATTCACATCAGTGGGAGGACCATGTATATGGTAATTCACATCAGCCTTTAATGAACTGGAAGGGACAATTCAGTTTACTGCGGAGGTCAGTACGGTTCAAATTAAGTTTTTGGACATATTGATCAGTAACCACAACACATTATTGCATTATAATAGTCACCATCCTACAGCTCTTCATTACCAACAACACAATACTGCCGTGTAATTAGGAATAACTCACAATCATTGATGGAAAATATGAAAAGACCAACAGAGAAAATGACTGAATGGTTTACACAAAGGGGTTACCCTAAAAGTGTTCTAGTACAAGCCCTGGAAAGAGCACGAAACATCACAATTAAGGATAAGGATGATAAAGTTAGGGATGGATGTAAAATGGATTATAACCAAAACTGGAATATTCTGAGGGCCGATGAGCGATTGAGACACAAAATTCCAATAGCTCCAACATAGAGGACGTAATTTAAAGGACATTTTGGTGAATACAGATCCAATTAATAGCTATAAGAAGGAATTAGCATGGATGCTATACATGTTCTAAATGCATTAGATGCCGAAATATCTTACCATGTACATATTTCCAACATCCTCATACGAGTAAAGTATTCGACATCAGACACTTTATTTCATTGACTACAACATTTGTTGACTATTTAATTATCTGCCCTTGCAAGTTGGCTTATGTTGGCAAAAGGGAATTAATGTTAAAGACCAGGATGGCCGAACATAGATCTGACATTAATGTTGCATGCAGAGACAAATCCAACTAAAAGGGAAAGTTTAAGTATAAACTTTGAATTTGGCTTTAAAAACTGCATTTTGGAAGGGAATTTGTGTGTTTGTGCTGCAGATTTGAAAACTCAATAATGCCAATGAAGAGGACATTGTTGTTTTTTACTTACCCTTTAAATATGTCAGTTGGTGTGTGTACTCGTGTCAGGTTGGGGGATAAAATACTAACTTTTTTGATGATTGGTCAAAATGTGTTTTTTTTTTTTTACTATAGTTACCCTTTAAATATGGCTGCCATGGAAATGGAAGGGTGTGTGTATCTGGATTAGGTTGTAAGTTAAAAAAAAAACCTTTTGATTATTGATCAAAATTAGCTTTTTTGAGTTTAGTTACCCTTTAAGTATGGCTGCCTCAGTAATAGATAAGTAGATCAGTAGGTGTGTGTACCTGGGTCTGGTTGAGGGGGTATGTCTTTTTTGTGTTTACAAGCATAAAACTATCTTTTATTGAGGATAAATCTAAATTAGTTTTTTTTTAACTTTATTTACCCTTTAAATATGGCTGCCATGGGAATGGAAAGGTAGGTCAGTAGGTGTGTGTACCTGGGTCTGGATGAGGGGGTATGTCTTTTTTGTGTTTATAACCATAAAACTATCTTTTATTGAGGAAAAATCTAAATTAGTTTTTTTTTACTTTATTTACCCTTTAAATATGGCTTCCATGGGAATGGAAAGGTAGGTCAGTAGGTGTGTGTACCCATATAAGGTGGGGGTATATGTTTCTGCATGTGTGACCATATAACTAACTTTTATTGATGGTTGATCAAAACTAGTTTTTTGACTATAGTTGCCCTTTAATTATGGCTTCCATTGGAATGGAAAGGTAGGTCAGTAGGTGTGTGTACCTGGGTCTGGTTGAGGGGGTATGTCTTTTTTGTGTTTATAACCATAAAACTATCTTTTATTGAGGATAAATCTAAATTAGTTTTTTTGACTTTAGTTACCCATTAAATATGGCTTCCATGGGAATGAAAAGGTAGGTCAGTAGGTGGGTGTACCTGGGTATGTGTGGGGGGTTGGGGGTATCACCATTTGTATTTATGACCATGAAAAAAACTGTTTTGAAATATCCACATTTGAGTATTGTTACCATTATAGTCTATGGGAAGAAATGTCCGGAAATTCACCGATAACGCCGTAACGTTTCCGCGGATTCCTTAGCTAGAAGATAGCACACTTCTCCTATATGCCCCGCACGTCTGTACCGAATTTCATGTCTCTAGCTCAAAAACTGTGGGAGGAGATACGGTCCAAAAAAGCGGAAGAATAAAACGGAAGAAAAAAGAAGAAATAGAAAGAACAGGAATTTGGCAAATTAATAAGCCAGTGGCTAAGCACTTTTTAGAAATGGGACATTCTGCAGCTGAACTTCCTGGGAGATTCAATAAAAGTTCTTATCATTAAAAATGGTGCTACTTTTGTCCCAACCAATCAGATCCTATTTACCATTTGAAAGCTAACATCTGATTGGCTGTGGCAAAATTATCTATCTATCTATCTATCTATCTATCTATCTATCTATCTAACTCTGCTATCTATCTATTATCTATCTATCTATCTATCTATCTATCTATCTATCTATCTATCTATCTATCTATCTATCTATCTATCTATCTATCTATCTATCTATCTCTGCTATCTATCTATCTATTATCTATCTATCTATCTATCTATCTATCTACCTATCTATCTATCTCTGCTATCTATCTATCTATCTTTCATTCTATCTATCATCTATCTATCTGTCTGTCCATAATCTATCTATCTGTCTGTCTTTCTGTCTGTCTATCTATCTATCATCTATCTAACTATCTATCTATCTATCTATCTACCATCTATCTATCTATCTATCTATCTACCATCTATCTATCTATCTACCATCTATCTATCTACCATCTATCTATCTATCTACCATCTATCTATCTATCTATCTACCATCTATCTATCTATCTACCAATCTACCTATCTATCTATCGTCTATCTATCTATCTATTGTCTATCTATCTATCTATCTACCATCTATCTATCTATCTATCTATCTATCTATCGTCTATCTATCTATCCTATCCATCTATCTACCTACCAATCTACCTATCTATCTATCTGTCTGTCCATTATCTATCCATCCATCCATCCATCCATCTATCTATCTCTCTCTCTATCTATCTACTGTCTGTCTGTCCATCCGTCCATCCAATCTATCTATCTATCTATCTATCTATCTATCTACCATCCATCTATCTATCTATCTATCTATCTATCTATCTATCTATCTATCTATCTACCATCCATCTATCTATCTATCTATCTATCTATCTATCATCTATCTATCTATCTATCGTCTATCTATCTATCTATCTATCTATCTATCTATCTATCTATCATCTATCTATCGTCTATCTATCTATCTATCTATCTATCTATCTACCATCTATCTATCTATCTATCTATCTGTCTGTCCATTATCTATCTCTATCTATCTGTCTGTCTGTCCGTCTCTATCTATCTATCTATCTCTATCTATCTGTCTGTCTGTCCGTCTATCTATCTATATATTTCTATGTATCTATCGGTCTGTCCATCTATCTTGTCCACCTCACCGTCCAAATAGAGTTTGGAAGCGCCTTTTTACAAAGCTTGACTGCATAGACACACACACACAGTCATACAGACACACAGACAGTCACACACACAGACAATCACACAGATACAGACAGTCACACACTGACAATCTATTTTACTTTACCCACTTCTGCCTGCCCTGGGCGCACACACTAACCACATTTCCACAGTCTTATTAGATTGGGTTTTGTGGGAAAGGGGTTGCCCATAGTAGAGGGGTCCTAGTTAATGATGTTGTTGGGGTCTGCCAGTAATTGATCAGTATACAGAGAAACCAGTTAAGGGAAATGTCTTCTTAAAACCAATTCTTGGCATTGCCCCTCTCAGGCCAATGAACACGAAATCTGAGCAACATCTCATGTGTGAGGAGCACGAGGAGGAGAAGATCAACATCTACTGTCTGACCTGTGAGACACCCACCTGCTCCATGTGCAAAGTGTTCGGGGCCCACAAAGACTGTGAGGTGGCCCCACTGTCCAACATATATAAAAGGCAGAAGGTAGGATGGGGAGGTAGGGTGGGGAGGGAGAGTGGGGAGTTGGGAGGTGTAGGGTGGGAGGTAGGGTGTGGAGGTTGGGAGGTGTAGGGTGGGAGGTAGAGTGTGGAGGTTGGGAGGTGTAGGGTGGGAGTTAGAGTGTGGAGGTTCGGAGATGTGGGGTTGGGAGGTAGAGTGTGGAGGTTGGGAGGTGTAGGTTGGGAGGTAGAGTGTGGAGGTTGAAAGGTGTATGGTGGGGAGGTGTAGGGTGGGAGGTAGAGTGTGGAGGTTGGGAGGTGTAGGGTGGGAGGTAGAGTGTGGAGGTTGGGAGATGTATGGTTGGGAGGTATTGTGGAAGTGGGGAGGTAGAGAATGAAAGGTGGGAAGGTAGAGGCTGGGGAGGTAGTGTAGAGGTAGGGAGGTGTTGGGTAGGGAGGTATAATAGGTAGGTACCCAAGTGATTACAAACCTCCATAGTCCTTACTGTTAACTTAAACCACAGAAGGAGGCACAGAGGTGGTCACTGTGTACGTGGGGTCAATAGTGGGTACTTACAGCTCACAGACTGATTGGGGCATCTTAATTCACTGCCCACTATTTCTCTCCTTACAGAGTGAACTGAGTGATGGGATTGCCATGCTGGTTGCAGGAAATGACAGGATCCAAGCAATTGTCACACAGATGGAAGAAATATGCAAGAGCATTGAGGTGAATGAGAACCTGCTGATGGACTGTGGAGTGCAAGTGAGGAGTTGCTGGTGTGGGTTGGAATGTTAGTCATGACCTACTGTTGGGGTATGAAGTGCGTGTAAAAGTGTGCGTAAGGGTATAGAGTGAGTAAGGACCTGTTGGTGGGGTATTGAGTGTGTGTGAGGACCTGTGGGTGGGATATTGAGTGTAAGTGAGGACCTGTGGGTGGGTTAATGAGCATGAGTGAGGACCTGTTGGGGGTATTGAGTGTGAGTGAGGACCCATGGGTGGGGTAATGAGTGTGAGTGAGGACCTATGGGCATGTTATTGAGTTTGAGTGAGGACCTGTTGGTGGGATATTAAGCAAGGGTGAGGACTTGTGGGGGTGGGATATTTAGTGTGCATGAAGACCTGTGGATGGGGTATTGAGTGTGAGTGAGGACCTGTTGGTGGGATATTAAGCAAGGGTGAGGACTTGTGGGTGGGATATTTAGTGTGCATGAAGACCTGTGGATGGGGTATTGAGTGTGAGTGAGGACCTGTGGGTGGGATATTAAGCATGAGTGAGGACTTGTGGGTGGGATATTGAGTGTGCATGAGGACCTGTGGATGGGGTATTGAGTTTGAGTGAGGACCTGTTAGGGGTATCGAGTGTGAGTGAGGACCCATGGGTGGGATATTGAGTGTGCATGAGGACCTGTGGATGGGGTATTGAAAGGTGGGAGTTAGTGTGGAGGTTCCTAGATGTGGTTGGTAGGTCGCGGTTGGCGGTGTCGGGGGTTGGCCTGGTCCTGGGGAGTTGGGCGGTGTCGGGTGGGCGCGTTCGCTGTGTGGTCGGTTGTGCTGTGCTCGGTGGGCGGTCCGTGTTGCGTTTTCGCCGGTGTCTTGTGGGCCTGTTCGGTCTGGCGAGTCGCGTGTGGCGGTTGGGCTCTGTCTGGTGGGGCGGTCCCTTTTGTGCGGTGAGTGGGCGGTGTCGGTGTGGGCGGGTGTCGTCGTCTGGCTGTCGCGTGGTGTCGGCTTTGTCGGTGCCTCGGTTCTGGCGAGTCCTCTTGTGGCGGGTGTGCGCTGTAGGTGGGCGGTCGCGTGTGGCGCTTGCGCGGTGTCCTGGTCTGGCGGTCGCGGTGTTCGTCCGGTTGGGGCGTCGCCGTGCCCCTGGCGGGTTGGGGGAGGATGGCCGCCACTGTCCAACTATATAAAAGGCATAGGTAGGATTTGGAGGTAGGTGGGGATTTAAGTGGGGAGTGCTTGGTGGAGTTGGGAGTTGGTAGGTAGGTGTGCGGTTGGGCGGTTGTCGGATGGGCTGTCGCGTGTGGCGGTTTGGGGCGGTTGTTCTGGTGGGGCTTCTCGCTGCTGGCGTTGGGCGTGTCGGGGTGGGCGGTCCGCGTCTTTGGCTGATGATCGGTGGGCGTTCGTGTGGCGGTTCGCCTTGGGGTTGGGCCGGTCGCGTGTGGACGTTGGGCGTGTCGGGTGTCGGCGCGTGTGGGGTCTGCACGGGTGTCCTGGGGGGCGGTGCGGGGTGGGCTGTCGCGTTGTGGCGGTTGGCGGTGTCTGGTGGGGCGGTCGCCGTTTGGCTGTGTCCGGTGGGCGTGTCCGCGTGTGGCAGGTTCCACGCTTACTTGGGGTTTGGGCTGGCTGGCGTTTGGCTGTGTCGGGTGGGCGTTCGCGTGTGGCGGTTGGCGGTGTCGGGGTGGGCGGTCAGCGTGTGCGGTTTGGCGGTGTCGGGTGGGACTGTACTCTGTGGTGGGTTGGGAGCGTGTGGGTGGGCGGTCGCTGTGGCGTTGCCCCGGTGTCTGCGGTGGGAGCGGTGTCGGGGTCTGAGCTGTCGCGTGTGGCGGTTGGGCTGTGGGTTGGGCGGTACGCGTTTGGCTGTGTGGGTGGGCGTTCTAGTGTGGAGGTTCAAGATGTGGGGGTTGGGTGTAGAGTGGGAAGGTTTGGGGTGTCGGGTGGGAGGTAGAGTGTGGAGGTTGAAAGGTTATGGTGGGGCGGTGTGTTGGGCTGTCGCTTGTCTGCGTTGGGAGGTGTACTGGTGGGGCGGTCGCTGTTTTGGCTTTGTACGGTGGCGTCGTGTGGCGGTTCCGAGTGTGGGGGCTTTGGGCGGTTGTCGCGTTTGGGAGCGGTGTAGGGGTGGGGGAGGTCGAGTGTGGGGTTTGGAGGTTGTAGGGTTGGGGGGTTCCGGTTGGGCTGATCACGCGTGTGGCGGTTGGGCGGTTGACGTCGGGTGGCGGTCCTTTTGGGCGGGTTGCCCGGTGTCTGGTGGGGGGGTGCCGGGTCTGGGAAAGGTCGCTTCGTTTGTCGGTTGGGGCGATGTGGGTGGGCGGTCGCGCTGTGGGCGGTGGGCGGTTCGGGTTGGGCGTGTCGCGTCTGGCGGTCGACCAGTTTGGCGGTCTGTCGCGTGTCGGGTCTGGCGGTCTCGTGTGTCGGTTGGGCGCCTGTCGGGTGGCGGTCGCGTGATGCGCTTGGGCTGTGTCGGGTCTGGCGTTCGCGTGTGGCGGTGGGCGGTCGTTGGGGTTGGACGGTGTAGGGTGGGCTGTAGCGTGTGGCGGTTGGGCGGTGTAGGTGGGAGTCGCGATGTGGACGGTTGGGAGGTGTCGGGTGGACCAGCGTATCGTTCTGGCGGTTGGGCGCTGGTCTGGTTGGGCGGTCTTGTTGCTGGGGCGGTCGCTCCTGCCCTGTGTGGTATGGTCTCGCTGGGGCGTCGTGTCGCGGTACTGGCGTGGTTTGGTCGGCCGGTCCTCCTCGTCGGTCCCCCCGTGCTTCCCCCCCTCCCTCGTCCCTTCCCCTGTTAACTTAACCCAACCGCAGGCAGAGCCAGTGGTCACTGCTGTAGTGGGGGTCAATAGTGGGTTACTTACCAGCTCACAGACTGATTGGGGCATCTTAATTCACTGCCCACTATTTCTCTCTCTCCTTACAGAGTGAACTGAGTGATGGATTGCCATGCTGGTTGCAGGAAATGACAGGATCCAAGCAATTGTCCACACAGTGAAGAAATATGCCAAAGCATTGAATGGTGAATGAGAACCTGCTGATGGACTGTGGATGTCAGTGGAGGTTGCTGGTGTGGGGTTGGAATGTTGTCATGACCTACTGTGGGGTTGGTGCGTGTAAGTGTTGCGTAAGGGTATGGTGAGTAGACCTGTTGGTAGGGGTAATTGTGTGTGTGAGGCACCTGGTGGGTGGGATATTGGAGTGTGTGTGACCTGTGGGTGGGTTAATGAGCATGAGTGAGGACCTGTTGGGGGTATTGAGTGTGAGTGAGGACCCATTGGTTGGGGTAATGAGTGTGAGTGAGGACCTATGGGCATGTTTTATTTTATGATGAGCTGTTGGTGGGATATTAAGCAGGGTGAGGACTTGTGGTGGTGGGATATTAGTTGGTGGCATGAAGACCTGTGTATGGGGTAATGAGTGTGAGTGAGGACCTGTTGGTGGGAGTATTAAGCCAGGGTGAGGACT
>JAACNH010002966.1:0-32997 GCA_019447015.1 Hymenochirus boettgeri
AGAGGGGTTTGCTATAGAGGGGTTTGCTATAGAGGGTTTGCTATAGATGGGTTCACTATAGAGGGGTTTGCTATAGAGGGGGGTTTGCTATAGAGGGGTTTTTGCTATAGAGGGGTTTGCTTTAGAGGGATTTTCTATACGGGGTTTGTTTGGTGTCTCCTCCTTGGCTGACTGGGTTCACACACCCAGATTCTGTTTCATAAAGTGTTTATAATAGCACAATGCCTGCACGCAAGTACCCCCCCCCCCCCCCCCCCCCCCCCCCACCCGCTTTTCCCCCCCCCCCCCCTTAACGTATTTCAAACCCGGACCAATTGGAGTCCTAAACCAGATCTCTAGCAAGTGTCTAATAATATACTCTCACAACATGAAGGCAAATACCCATTTTATTATTGATTGCGTTTCACTAGACGGATAATCCTGAATGGACTATAGACCAACATAGAAGTTTAAATTTTTTTCATAAAACTTTCATAAGATTACCTCATTTTATCCAGGACTAAGTACCATCAAACAACATGGTTTGCAGTGATCAATGATGGTCAGGCTAGGTAACAACTCCACCTTGTTATTTATTATATACATATACAGCATCATTATTCACGCCATGAGCAGGACCAGGGCTATAGCTGCCCCAAAATATAGGCTATACATGTGAGCATGTAAGGAGTAATTTAACACATGGTTTTAATATAAAGTCGTGGCAGCTCTGTGTTTTACCGATCTTGTATATATGAGGAACTTGTGGATATAGAAGAACTGTAAGAACCCCCCTAACCCATTTATTTGTCCATGTGCTACTGTTGGTCGCTCTCTATATATATGTGTAACACCATAGTATCAGTCACACTAATGCTCTCTTCGTTTTTGATGGCCCTGGTGCCGTCCCTAAAGGGTTTACTATAAGTAGAGAGGTCCGTTGCACTCCAGGGACTTCAAACATAATATCTTTTTACATAAAGGGTCATCATCAGGCTATATAACATATAGCAGTAAATCCAAAGACAAAAAATAATTAGAATGTACTTTTTCCTACCTTCGTTTTGTAATATAGTATAAACAGCCTTACCCTCCAAGTGCAAACATACTGGAGACTGTCATATGATAATTATGATATCTAAATCATAATCAAGCAAATATAATGCTTTCTACTTACCTGTGTCCTGTGGCATCACAATGGTGTGTAACAGGAGAAGAAGTCTCCTCTTAGATGACTCTGTAAAGTTGGCCATATCATGTCCTTGGAGGAGAGCACTTCAATATTAACCATAAGGGTGAATTTCAAGACCAGCAGTCCCTGCCTTCACTTTTTAATTACAGATGGTAAATATGATTTTTATTATTATATCTATATGTATTATTGATACCGTCATAGTGAAAAAGGGGTGTTTGCTGATTGAAAGGGTACTGTTACACAGACATACTTCTGACCTACGCCCCCTCCATGATTAGCTGTTTTTAAACCCTGATCGCACGTATGAATGAACACTACCATGATCATCTGTTTAAAGACCGGGAACCTCGAACTTCCGTCCTCCATACAAGCCCACCTGATGTCCCTATCCCTCTGGGTATCTTAACTTATGGTGTTTAACAAGTTTACACTCAGACAGTCAGTCATAACAAGAAGTTGTAAAGAGTCCATGATGTGCTTTAAAAGATCCCCACCTCCAAAAAACTATGCTTTTCTGAAGCTATTAAGACCTTTAAACCCTTCTCTGTACATTTCTTTTCGCTAGTATTTCTTTTCATGTTGTGTGGCTAGCTTAAACCACATGAGTTACATTTGGGTGTGTGGAATTAATGATGCGCGCTGAATTGTGTGCGATCGTTATACGATAGAAATAGGTAGAACCTGGGCATGTCTCGGAATGCCTTTGTGACATTGGATGAAGGGTAATTTGTTGTGTCTGGGTGATTACTAGATGGGAAAACATCATCCTATTACGAAGAGCAGTGTACCCAAAGCGCGTCAAGTACCAGTACGTATTGGTATGGCTTTAATATAAGCGAGGTCGTGACTTACTTTACATACTGTACTTCAGACTTTTGCGCAGCATTACCACAGTGGGGGGGGGGGCCTGCTTAAGTCCCACGGCCGGGAATTTTCCGATGTGTTTTGGTCATTACATTGAAACAGGATTAATCCCAACCACCGGCTGGGGGTTTAAGTAACGCGGTAACTTTGGTAACCTAGCTAGAAGAACTACATCTTGTTCATTTTAAGAGCTCCTTGGTATGGAGAACCACGTTTATCCGTTAAGTTGTCTCCCTGCAAAGAAATAATATGGGGAGGTCAGAATATTACTCCTCAAACAACACTATATCTAATACTTTACAGACATACTAAAAAAATTATAAACTATTGATGCCTTTAACATATTCAAGACTAAGCTGTTACTTTTCAACCTTACTTTCCAAACTTCAAACCTGCCCAACCCAAAACCTGACCTGCATCATCCTTGGACATAGTGTTCCTGAAATCCGTATTAATACGTTTAATGACATTATCCGTCACAGCCGTGATTGACTACTGTGTCGAGAAGAAGCACAAGAGGCATAGGGTAACAGATCTAGGAAGATATTATATCTGCCAGGCTGCAATATCTTATTCAAATGTCAGAAGGTAAGTTCACTATTGTCGCAGGTCCTTGGGTTTGCAGGGGTGGGGTGGGTAGGTTTAGGACTATTTTTTGGGAGGTTTGGACAGGCTCTTCCACTGTAGGATGGATGCGGGTCTTACCGACCCGATCTTGAAATGGAACCGCCTCATCCGAAATCCGACATGTTCCGTCAAACGTTGAGGCTATTTTAGAAATTTTCTCAAAAATAACCTTGAACGTCGATAATACTCAGCAAAAGTTACGGATGGAAACTCGAAAATAGCTTGAACGTTCCATAAAATCGAAAACCGTCTCCGAGTCCCGATTTAAGTTTCCGTTTTCGGATTTTACCCATCTCATTCTATTCAAAAAATGGAATGTAACTAATGGACCTGCTACCCGTGGAGGTTGCGATTTGCTCCTTTTTTAGGTATTGGCTTTTCTCATGGGTTTGCCCTAACACAATGAAGTGCAATTACCACGACTTAACAATATGTATATCCCCATCCCATCATGGCCCATCATTTAATGCAAGTCCTACGCTTCTTGAGCTTGGGAGTCCATCTCTAATGGGGGAGATTCATAGTCAACGCCGAAGGAGTGTGGATGAATAACTACAAAAACCGTAATCTGGTAACGTGTGTTTACACGTATATTTAGCAAGGGCCAGCACTATTAGCACCATATTTTGCGCATGCATTTTATAAGTGCTATCTAGTCCTTGTGGATAAGTTAATCATGCTTTAACCTTTTAGTGTTTGGAGTTCTACCTTGTAACGATCTCATATGCAATACCAATGGGTATTGTAATGCTCGTTTATATTGGTATTGTTCTCAAGGGTCATGTAGAGGTATGTCTTGTGGCCATAGAAAAAATCTAGAAGTGCTTGTAAAATCCAAGTCCCCCGCTTGATACCAGAAGTAATACCATTATAATACAGTCTCGGGTGGCGGCTAGGAGCTCTAACACACAATTAACATACACCTGTGGTTCCTTCTCTCCTGTAGTGCATTTATAATAATAGTCCCCAGCCACCAATGAACTGAGTACTAGCACCATGCTGCAACTTACTATTAAGTACTCTATGGGAGGGGTGAGTCAGACCCTTGTAAAAAGGCCCCAACCATAATAGAATTGGGAGAAATTTTAAAAACCATATGGAAGAGTCGCTGTTACACTAGGGTGTGCTAGCGTATGCAAGGGTACGTAGGATGATAGATTCAGCGTCGAGATCAACCCATATTCTGGAAGTTGAGCCAGCTGCTAACCGAGTAAGAATAAAATTTCCAGCACAGTTTTGCCTTTAAATAATTTAGGTACCGCGACAGGGGTTTTGAACCAAAATATGTAAGCTCCTCGGTCCATTGCTTCTCTCCTACATATTAAGAATGGCACATCTTTTTGGTGTAGAATGCAATAAGCACAAGTATGTAATTAAGATGGACCTAACTATACTCTAGCCTGGATTTCAGAAGCCGAACGTTTGAGTTTCGGAACAACTTGAACTATGCAACTAGTTCTATGGCTCGACTATTTTGTTTTTTTACCTGGAGGAAGCCGCAGACAATGATTTCATCGTCATTACTAAACTTGTGAATCAATTTGGCAAATTTATGGACGTCCTGCTAACCAGAATATATCGTGTCGCTAACCCTTCGACAAGTATCATTCGGTTCGCTATGACCCTAGAATGTTGTGTCCTACCCTCAAATGGTAGCCTTCATTTATCGTGTAGACCTCGAAGTACGACGTTTGGTCTGAGCCCTCGAAGTATCCATTCGCTAACTCCTCAGCAAGTGTATTGTTTGTTTTCGTAACCCTCTAAGTATTGATTTATTTGTAATTTCCCTCGAATTTATGATTTTCTTTGCGCTATCGCCGGCCTCGTAAAGTAATCATTCGCGGGGTACCCTAATGGAAATATGGTGCCGTAACCTTTGGATGTGCTTGCGCAAACCAGACAATGTGTGCGTCCGCTTTGGTGTCCCCAGCCAATTCCAGGTGGCCGACAAGAATTTTACAGTAAGTACTTTTGAAGTTTTTGAAGTGTTGAAAACGTGACTTAACTTTATGAGTTTGGCCATCTCTAGCTGTTGTTAATTCTAGAAATCTAGATGGTTTATTAGGCTATTTATAGGCACACGTCTTTTTTATTTTTGATTGAATAGAGTCCCATCTAGGTGATCCCCACTGTAAAGATTATTAGCACAGTTAAAATTATGAGTTCGGTCCTTGATTCAAGAGAAGAACACCATCGACTTGTTAATCAAAATGTATGTCTAAATACTGAGTAACCATGGTAAAAAGGATCTTGCATCGGTATGTGGATAGGGGGCAATTAACAGCTCAAGGCCACCTGTTTTAAATAAGGCTGATTAGTATTACCGTCATGGTACTCTGTGAAATGTCTGTTGGTGAATTCCCGTGGCAGTAGATCAGTATTGTATCGGTTACTACGCAATCTTAGACCTCTTAAAGGCAGTGATTATTCTAAAACCTCGCGATTAAATGTGAGGTAAATTGTGATTTGAAAGAGAATAAATTTACGATGTGAACAGAAAATAAATGTACATTTTTTTTTGTAGTTTTATCAAGTGTCGCAAACAAGCATCACCTTTCACCTCAGGATTGTCAACTACAACTTTCTACAGCTCGTAAACTAACAATATTATACCTGTGTAAGATAAAAGGCCATCCTTTTTACTTGCAATCAACATTTACGGTTGTGTATCACAACACAATCGGTGAACCGACCAGTAGTGCGTCTGGTGAGATGTAAAATAGCGCTGGCCATTATTTCTACAACAACCCTTGTGTGGCCCATATAAATATGGGGTGGGCCGTTTGTTCCTTCAGATTATTTACTTTCAACTAAAAGCAATACTTGGGTGACAAAACTATGTTTATCGACCAAAAGAAATTCTGTTGGGAACCAAACATACTTTAGCTCCGAGAACAAACACAAAAAAACTTTTGTAAAAACTAATTTTTCCTACCAAAAGAAATTCTGTGGTAGGAAATAGACATTTAGTCACGAAAACCAAACTTTGGTTTAACAGAAACCGTGTGATTTGATTTGTACTGTGAGTGGTTTAAGGTTCAGTAACAGGACTGTGGATGAAATATTGTAGATGGTCAGGTTATGGTGAATACTTAGTGGCGGCTATGGAATGAATTGTGCGGAGGACTATTGGATTTCATAGTCAATATCATGAAGGAGAGATATTAGCCCACAGTTTCAGTTGATTGGGTCTACAATACCACGTCACTCTGTAACACAGTGTAACAACTACTGGAGAACTCACCTGAGCTAATTATATCTGTATAATACTGGGACGTATAGAGATACTCTAACCGATTTGCATGCACAGCAGTATAGACATCAGCATTTGTATATTGTGGACAGTTTTGATCTTCTAAACATTTGCAGTAGAAGATGGCAGAACCTGAAGTGCTTTCGCGTATGTGCCAGAATTCTGACTTTTGGATTTACATTTCCTCTGATTTTTATTGAACATGGAAACTGTGTTTTGTAAATTTTCGTCCCCTCTGACTCTCTCCTTTCCCTTCCCTTCCCTTACTGTCTTTTCCCTGTTCAAATCAAACTTTTATTTGTTGAATATTTCTAGAAATTCTCAAATTTACATAATTGCAATTTTTCAAATGTTCTAGTAATCAAGTGCCAAAACAAAAGTGCACAAGTTTTTCCTCAGTACTAGTGTGCTTTTTAATAGATTTGGGTCGTTGTACATTCCTCAGACCATTTCCTAGGTCCCTGAGGCCATTTACATACGTTACCATTGCTATGTTTACGCGTTCATTTTAGGCAGGGAACTTCGGAATTTTTAACCTCCTAGTAGACTTTAATGGGTCCGTTTGGCGGATTTTCAGATTGTTCTAGTGGACAATTTCCAGTAGCATTTGGGGGCCATCTCTGACTGGGATGGACTTTGTGTGGTAATAAATTTGTTTGACTAGAAATGGTCGATATTTTTATCCGACTGTTTTTTAGGCAAAATGCAGTTGTCCAATTTATTGGACATGTTGAGACAACCAATGGTGGTACTGGTCAAGACCCCACCAAAAGATCTGTTCGCTTTATCGACTGTAAGTCTGAGCGATTAGAAATACTTGGTCCCTTGTCCAACCGCACTACCCGGACGTGGATATGATAAAAGTTTTCTAGAATTTGTAAGTTTTACAAGACAATTGATAGACTTTTGGTTGGAGATGAATGATGCAAATGTCCGGAATATTCATATCGTTCCCTCTAAAGGAAATCAATACAGGGATATTCAATAAAAGTTTCTTATAGTTTTAAAATGGTGCTAATTTGCCCTTACAATCAGATCTTAATTTAACCATTTTAAAGCTAAACTTCTGATTGGGTTGGGCAAAAGTAGCACCATTTTAAACGAAAACCTTTTATTTGAAAAACCCTGATAACTTCGTCTTTACTGTATCATCAATGGATCAATCCTCAAACGCACATTTCCTCTGCTTATACTAAATAAGCGCATTCCCACAGTGCCCATGTAATTGAATTTTCTCCTCCAAACCTTCCTCCTCCTCTTCCCGCCGCTATTATCTAGCGATTTTGATGTTTAATTTTGCAAACCCTGCCCAGATGTAGCACATGCATGTTCCTGATAACGACACAAACATGTCATTAGGATTTTAACATTTGTATTGAAAACAACTGAAAACCCACCAAATCTTCATTTCCATGTGTTTTATATAAGTGCATGTTGTAATATGTACCCAATGTCGTTCCTGTATATTTCATAGTACTCTGCATCTGCAATGACTCAGCTCTGTGTGTAGAATTCGAGCTGTCTCTTGGACACAGAGTTCCTCTTAAATAGTGAATTGACTGCAATCGTATTACCCTGTAACATTGTCTTCAAGCTTTTCGAGGTTTGTCATTTGGCCTTTCAATAGATTTTTTTTTTTTGTCTTAATTCTTTCCTTTTTAGACAAATATTCCTCAGTTATTTGCTAAATGTAAAAAAAGGTAATTAAACCTTTAATTTGGTGGCAAAACCAAGGGTTGAGGTCCGACATAAATAACTCTGACAGATTAAGCTAAACATTGATGTAATGTAAGTTTGTTTAGCAAAAAGTACACAAAAAAAAAACCCTGTCCCTCTCTTTTCCATGTTGGTACTGCCAGTGATTACTAACGCTACTTATCTCTTTGATATTGGTTTGCCCAGACAGTTTTGAGTCACAGGGGCGTATTCAGCGAAATTGCCTATAAACTTCCACACTTAAGAGCTTGTTGATGATCAAGACAAACAATCCTGACTCCGTAATCCTGAGACTACATCACAGAAGAATCCAGCTAGTTCTACCACTACTGGTACGTATCCGCTCCTGGTTATATGGACTCATCCACCATGTTCCAGGTGGTAGTATCATTGCAGTTGGTTAGTAAATGAATGTGCTATTGGGTTGTACTGTCGGCATCGGGACACCGATATTTTATTATAAGTTTTTAAGAAATTCCATTGTCGATTCAAAGTACTGCGGGAGGTACTAAAATACAATAAGAATGTGTTTGGTGTATTTTAGGTGATACCGAATGATTTTTGATAATCAGACAGATATTACTAGAAAGGAAAATGAACAATGGACATCAGTCGGTAAGCAGTCTGAGACATACTTTAATTTATACCAGGATTAGCCTAGATCATTCTATTGTACACGACTAGAACGGAATGGTTTACTAATTTTTCAAGCCTGTACATCTCACGGACTTCTTAGTCAATTAAGATATAAGGGAAATCGCCTTCCATTGACTACCAGACAATTCAGTCACGCTATCAATTGATATCATCCCATTCGATCATCCAGAACCTCATAATTTCACCCAAGGGATAGACCATGGTTGACCCTCCTGGAGAAAGGTTATATTATAATGGGGGGCTTTTTAATCGAGATCACCATAAGATATAGGTTATTAACGTATGTTAAGCTCCTTTATCTAGTCTAACGCAGGGGATTAGTGGTGTTGTGGTGTATGGAAATAAAACTACTATTTTCTGTTTTGTTTATTTAGTCAAGTAAAATGTTTCTAATAGTTTGTTTGGTGGTCCGCCCACAAAATCCCATTATATACAAATATCCAATGTTTTTAAAATTGTGTTTCTGTTAAATAAATCTAAATGTTAAGGGGGTGGGCGTGTGGTCAATGTAAAATTGGAATTTTAAAGTGACTGACATTCATTCTCAAACATCACCCTGGGGGGACCGTTTCCCCACTGGGCCCACCCCATAATGAGAAGTCATAACCACCACTGACGCTTGGTGAACGCGTCTTGCCTCCCAGACCAACCAACTTTTGGAACCAACATAATCATCGTGGGATAAAAATAAGGGAAGCCACGAAGGCATTGGTAGGTACGTAATAAAGATGTTAAGAAAATGATCCTTTGCTAATCTGTAGGAAGGTGTTTTGTGGTATCTATGACACCAATCTACACATTGTGTTGGAGTTAAATGTAATGCAGCTTCTAGAGGGAAACAGATGAATCTTACAAATGTGTGTCTATGGAGCAGGCAGCGGTTCTCTATATAAATAGCATTGCAAGTAACTTGTATTGTTAGAGTAACATTTGCAAATGTCAACCTTGATGCCTGGGATAGGTTCAAAATTAAATAGATCATCCAACTATCTAGACTATGGATCACTAAAAGAACATTAAAGGGGAGTGAACTGTATGACTGATATCACCACACTCGCTCAAAAAATCCAACATTTTAATTGATTAGAGTATAAAGGATTTTTTTTACAATGCAATATTCGGTATAACAAATCTGGTTTTTCAACATTCTAACAAGCTTAGAACGACTTTTTATTGCAGAATAGCCAAATTGGTAAGACCTTGAGGACCGCCTGAATATTTATAGAAAGGGAAAATAATAAATCTACATTAAAAAACTATTTGTTTCTTGCTTCGTTGGGATTACATTTATGCAAATGTTTTTAATTTTGTGTCCCTTTTTGTTGTACTGCGCTGGCGGTTGCTTTCCACCTGTGCGGCCTTTTTACCCCATCCAGCAAACACCCTCCAGTCATCTTACTGTCGGCAATGCACCTGACATATTCAGTTTAAAACATGGTCAATCCCTTACTCCCGTAACGTTTGCAAGGACTCTTCCAAGGATTAAACCGTTATCAAAACGATCCGTTATGTCACCATGATAGGGTTTTGCGTGGAGTAAGAACTGTATGTGGCTTTTATGCCAACAAATAAAAATAAAATATCCAATCTCACTTTGATAATCAAGTTAAATGGGCATGTCCTAAACAAAAACCTGGTTCCTTTGTTCATTTATCACTCAACCCAACTCCTATTTTTAAGCACGTTATACCGCATTTCTAACGTAGATATTTTTAATGATATTTTATTCCCGTCTCTCTGGCAGAGGTGGCAGCAGATAACCATTGGCTTGTGGATGTCAGCCGGCAATCACATTGGTACATCACATTACAAGAGGGAAGACCAGCAGCTCTTATAAAGTCCTTTCTATTTGCATTCACTTTCATTGGGTTTAGCTCGCTTGTCACACGATCCTTGGTAACCATTTTTACAGGTTTAGTAGATTGGGAAAGGTTTGAGGCAAGTAATTATCATTGACATTATTTCAGATATTTTGTGATTGTGAGATTTGATGTAGAATATAAGTTATGGGTATGCGGGGAGAGTAAGTAGTATATTTAACCGATCGTCTTCATTCAACAAACGTAAATAACTGCGTTAAAACTGCCGTATACTATCCTCATCATCTGATGTCTAGTCTTCTATCTATCTGATCCATCCATCCCATCATCATACCATCCATCCATCCATCCATCCATCCATCCATCCACTCCATCATCCTCGATCTTCTATCTATCGATCTAATATCTATTCTATCTATCTACATAACTATACATCTATCTGCTCTAGTCTATCTACAATCAATCTATCTATCTATCTACTCTATCTAATATCTTCTATACTAGCTATCTAATCTATCATCTATGTCTATTGCTTTCTACTCTTCTATCTTTCATCATTTACTCTCACTATCTATCTTTCGTTCTATCCATCCATCAGGTATCCATCATCCATCATCATCTATCCTATCGTATCATCCATGTCTAGTTATTATCTTCATCTATCTATCGATCTATCTACTATCATCTATTTATTATCTATCTATCTTATCATCTAATTATTATCTATCTAATATCTATCTAGTCTATCCCATATATATATATATGTATTATATATATATATATTATATATATACTATATAATATAGTAATAATTATATTATATATACTATAGAAATAGTATGTTATAACTTCTTATTAGATTGCATTGGAGTTTTTTAGCAGCTACCAATGAGGTGGGGGTAATATGATATTACATATAGGAAAGATGTATATTTATGTGGTACTAGTCTCAACTATTACCATTTAAATGACCATCAGTCAAATGTATAGATAAGTCTCCTGACTTATATCCGGTAAACACAAATATACAAAATACATAAACCTTACTGACATAGCTGAAGATCCCTCATTTCAACATGGCATGTCCAATGTCATCTATACACCACACCCGTGTCTGCTCCATGTGAAAGGAATATAATAAAAAAGGTTCTGTCTGCTCATGGATATGGTGTAATTGTTAATGGCATATACACAAGGGTCCCATAATACCACCTCCAGCCCTGCAGGTGGTGTCAGTGAGTGTAAGACAAGACATCCATGCCTCTCTGGCTAGGAGGATCAAAGTGAAAGCTATATTGTGGTGTGTGCTTTGGAGGATTTATTGAATGGAACAGAACTGCGTATAAGATCCGGTTGCCACCTAGAGATCCTGTTTACCCAACCTGGTTTGGGAGACTAAATTATGGACAGACAACGTTGTACGTGTGCGTTATTGGTACAGAACTCGAGGCAACAGATAGTGTACACCAACTTACAAGGACCCACAATATTCAAGGGGTGCCATAGACAGGGAACAACCTCGATTCTGCACATTTTATGGGGGAACCGGCTTACTAACACTGTCTGCTTTGGCCAACCACCAAAGTAAACCCGCTGTGTGCCATGCTAAAACCCATAATCCTTCCATAAAGCATTGATCTGGTACAAATGGGTGGTAGCGGTGCTGGTAATACCATTTACTCATCCCTGTTTTTTCTTTGTATTTTGTTCTCTGTATAGCTATTGAGACTGCTACTGATAGTATTGGATTTAAAATCCTCTGTCCTGTACCTGCAAATGAATGCCCCAATTAGACTCTGGTAAAGCTCTATCAGGCCAATTGCCACCTATTTTTAAACCTGATCCATGTTATGGTCGAACTAGGGAGTGGACTTGATGGCTAAACAATTTGATTGGCCAGCCCTATAGTGGTTGGGATGAAGGTGCGCACTGCGCAAGCCCTACCTTTTGCTTGACTGGTAAAGCCCGCCCATTACTTTAATACTGAAATAAAAGCCATTATCATTATTAAAATTGGCTCTGAAGCATTTTTTTTTTCAATTAGATCTGTTAAAAGAGATATATCAAGGATAAATCCATATTCTTGTTAGGTAAACTGGGAATGGAAATGGTTTTGCTTATCATGTTAGATTATTAAGGTAATGCTATATATAATAACGGTGCTGTGAGGTACCTTCTTTATACTATATAGAGGTACCATCACCACAATGTGCATGGTGAATAAAAACAATAATAAGTTTAACCTAGCATTTTATTTCACCACACCAGTGTGGTAGGGTTGACCTGGGTCTTACTCTCAGACTTCAGGATTATCCTTTTTGGGTTCCTTGAGGAGCTGTGACTTTCTAAAACAAGTTAAAATATACACTGTTAAGCAGAATCTATATCCACTATCCACACATAGAAAAACAGTACACACACATAATTTCAATTGTGCACCACAGGCACAATTTGAGATATATCTATAGCTGCCACTTGGAGCCAGGAAGGAATTTTTTGTCTCCTTCATAATTTTTGTGGTTTTTGTTTTTTTGTCCCCCTTCCCTAAGTCAACAGTTAGGGCAGGAATGATGATTTTCAGATGGGTTGGGCTGGATCAACACATATTCTTTTTGTCAACCTCAAATACTAAACTAATACTATTATGCTATTTGTGTATTTCTACATATATAATGTCTATCGTATCTATCTAATCTATCTATTATCTATCTAGTCTAATCTATCACCTATCTATCTATCATCATATCAATCTATCTATCTATCTATCGTCATCTATCTATCTATCTATCTATCTATCTCTCTAATCGATCATCTTCTCTATTATCTATCTATCATCTCTCCTAATCTATCATCTATCTCTCTTTAATCTATCATCTATCGACTCTCTCTAATCTATCATCTATCTGCTCTAATCTATCATCTATCTCGCATCTATCTACTGATCTATCTATCATCTATCTATCTATCTAATCTATCTATCTATCTATCTATCTATCTGTCTTCATATATCTAACTTTCTATCTATCTATCTATCTATCGATATCTTAATCTAATCTATCTATCTTCAATCTATATATCATCTATCTATCTATCTATCATCTAATATATCATCTATCTAATCTATCAAAAAACTTCAATCTATTAATCATCTATCTATCTATCTATCTATCTATCATCTATCATATCATCTATCTATCTATCTCTATCTTATCTATCAATCTACTTCTACTATCTATCTATCATCTCTATCTATCTCTCTATCCTATCTCTATCTATCATCATCTATCTCTCATCTATCCTCTTCTATCTCTCTATTATCTATCTATCTATCTATCTATCATATCATGCACTTAAACTATCTACATCTATCTATCTAATCTATGATCATCTACTATCTATCTATCTATCTTCATATATCTATCTATCTATCTATGTTCTTCTATCTATCTATCTATCATCTATCTACCTAACATCTAATCTATCTCTGTGTATCTATCTATCTATCTATCTATCTTCTATCTATCATCCCACATTCATCTATCTACCTATCTATCTATCTATCTTCATCTATCTATCACCTATCTATCTATCTATCTATCATCTATCTACCTATCTATCTATCTATCTCTCTATCTATGCTATCTATCTTACTATCTATCTCAGTCGTGTTTCTGAATTATTAGCTGGTAGCCCAGGTGCACACATAGCTATAGGGTTGTTCTCAGATATATTTTGCAGTTCCTTTCACTTTTATGTATCTGTCTGCGAATTTGTTGCCCATAGTTCTACTTACCTGTAAATCGTTTACACACTAGATATTTTGCATGATCCATGTTTGCAATACCTTGTGACATGGCTTTCTAAACATGTAAACATGTATAAGGTTGAATAAAGACATCCTCCATTAGATCCCACTTTTTACCCAGTCCATAACCCTACCTAACAGTTGATTCAAAGGCGGGGGGGGGGGGGGTTCCAATGGTAATTTTTCCATAGATAAAAAGTCACTAAAAAAAACCTTTAGCTGTGGCTTAGAACTAAAGGTGTCATCATTTGTTTTTGTTCTATCCCCCGCCCCAAGTCTAAACCTACCTTATCTCTTTGATTACAGATGCAAGGATAGTTTATGTGTCCCTTTAAGAGAAGTGGCTCACAAAATCCTGAGGTCCAGCATTTAGAATGTTAGTTTACTAGAAAAGCTTTGCTTGAAAGACTAATCTCCTTTAGTCTGTTGTATTCAGTTGATCAACGGGCTTTGAATTTAGTTCTTGCAGACGTTTTCTCTCTTCATTCCGCACCTGGATCTCTTAATACGAATGACTTGTCAAAGACTCTGTTGGCAATAAATACCCGGGAATGTTGCCACAATCAGCATATAACAGCCAGGTGTTAGGACCCTTTTTGAATGCAAGGTGGTTGATGCCTTGTAAGTCCATCTGTTGCCTGCTGTTTGGTTTGCACTGCACTGTGTAATATATCGTCTCTCATTGTGGTTTCGGTATGGGTCTTCATGCATTCTTTTGTTTAAGCAGACATAGATATGGTTGTGTATAGAAAATTGTCTTGCCATGTAATATGCTGCTTTCATGCGCTACCTTGGGCATTCATATCAGCACCGACATGCCACATTTGTGCGCAACGCACCCCCCGACCGACGCATCACACCAACTCGAACTATCCAGCCGAAACGGCCCGTTTCAATCGAGGTGCGAGTTGTGGAATTAGGTTGGAGGTCTGCTGCAAATCGTACTGTTTACGAACCTTTAGGTCACAATGCAAGCAACACCTTGCATTCGATCAGAAGTCCCTAACCACCTGCTGTCATATGCTAATTGGGACTTTCCTATGAATTGCCAACAGATTCTGTTACAAGCCATTCTGAATGTGAGAAGCAGTCGGATACTAGCGAACGTCTTCAAGAACTTAACTTCAGTCCAGTTATCTAATTGAATAAACAACAGATATACCATGACCTGGATGGATAAATATTACAGATATAACCATGACCTGGATGTGATAATGATTCAGATATACCATGCCTGGCTGGAATAATTACAGAAGATCCATGTACCTGATTGAATATTACGATTACATGACCTGGATGAATGATCATTCCAAGATATACATGACCTGGATGGATGAATATTACGATATATCATGACATGATTGAATAAGAATATTACAATATACCATGACCTGGATGGGAAAATTACAAGATATACCATGACCTGGATTGATGAATATACAGATATCCCATGACCTGGATGGACTAATATTACGATATACTATGACCTGGATGGATAATAGTTACAGATACACCAATGACCTGGATGGATGAATATTACAGAAACACCATGACCGGTGAATGAATATTACAGATATACCATGACCTGGATGAATGAATATTACTATATAAACCATGACCTGGAAGGATAGATATTACAGATATACTTGAACCTGGATGAATGAATATTACAGATATACCATACTCTGGATGATGAATACTTACAGATAATGCCATAACCTGGATGGATGATTATTACAGATATACCATGACTGGATGGTAATAATTACAGATTACCATGACCCTGGCATAAAGGAATTCAGATATACCATGACCTGGCTGAATGTAATATTACAATATACCATGACCTGATGATGCATATTACGATATACCATGACCTGGATGGATGTACTAATTCAGATATACTATACCTGGATGAATGAATATTACAGATATAACCTGACCTGGAGGAGAATATTACAGATATACTATGACCTGGATGATGAATATTACAGATATGCCATAACCGGATGGATGAAATTACAGATACTACATGACCTGGATGGATGAATTTACAGATATACCATGACCTGGATGGATTGACTATATTACAGATATACCATGAACTGGATAAGGAATATTACAGATCATCCATGACCTGGATGCATGAATATTACAGATATACCATGACCTGGATTGAATGATATGACAATATACTATGACCTGGATTAATGAATATTACAGATATACCTTGACTGGATGGATGAATATCTACAGATATATTATAACCTGGATGGATGAATATTACAGATATACCATAACCGGAATGGATAATATTACAGATATACCATGACCTGGATGGCTGAAATACTTACGATTACCATGACCTGGATGGATGAATATTACAGAGATAATGACCTATGAACTTACGACTCCTGATGAATGAATATTACAGATATACCATGACCTGGATGAAATGAATATTACAGATATACTCATGACCTGGATGAATGAATTTACAGAGAACTCGATGGATATCAACTGACGATAAAGAATATTACAGATCATACCATGACTGGATTAATAAATTAACAGATATATCCATGACTGAATGATGAACTTCTACAGATATACACTGACCTGATGGATGCATGGAGAAATCATAATTTAGGAATACAACTGCAGACTTTTGGTTTTCTTACTTGTCATAGGGTGTGGCCGAGATTTTTCGACCTTGATTCATGTTTTTGTTATGTTTTTCACAATCTGCACCTTTCATATGAAGACTGCCATTAGGATGCCCCATGTATGTATGAATGAAAGAACACTGTTTATATTGCTAACTATGTACTGTTAATGGGCCCCCATGATGTGCATATTCAAGGAGATTTAGGCTTACATATATTTGCTACAATTTTATTCAATTACCTTTTCAGTGAAAATTCTACAAGTGCTGTTTTTTGTTTGGGGTGGTCTTGCCGAAAGGAATATTGGGGTCCTACGTATCTGATATTTGCTGTACAGTACAGAATTTTTAGAAACAATAAATCTTAAACCCGGCATGACTAACTTGTTTTTCTACAAATACAAATGGGCGGGAAAAAAAATTGCAAATTGGCAAACCCCTTTTTTACTTATTCCACCAAAAATGCAAGTCAGATCTCCAAACAAAATACAATCTATTTTCTTCCGTTTCTTGTTAAAGTTACATTTGTTTCCTGATAAAATGTATATAAATCAATGTTACTTCTTTGTGTGCTTTTCCTACCACAAAGACCTGGACTTATAACCCTACTTATTCCCTTCTTGCACTAGAACAACATTGCAAAATATTTCCTTTCGACCTTTACCGGCAATCTGTGTTTTAGTGATCGTTTGCTGGAGAAAATATCAGCTAAAAGTATGTGCTAAAAGGAATGATTAAAACAAAAAAAAAAAATCTCGTTAACCCAGCACATATTTGTAACATTCATTAAAGGTAGGGGTGCACTCAATTTTGAAAGTAGGCCTGTTTTCGTTTACTAACAAAAAAATGAAGAATGGGAGGCAAATGTCCTCCCTCCGTTCTTCCTAGAACACGCCATAGAGAAGAGGAAACCTTCTGCGGATCTCTTCCAACGCTGGCTTCTCCTGACAGGTCCCTACACACTCCCTTGACTGTGGGCCCATGTTGCATAATGCAGGACTGGGAGTGTGTCACGAGAATGTCATTGGGCACTGTCCAGACCAGTGCTTGGAGAGCTGTATTTAGGAAAATCGAACTTATTATAGGTATTTTTCAATAAACCCACTCAGTGGCATATTTTGTGCTATGGCGCACCCCTAAATCGAGTGTTAAACTAAGGCACTTGGATCAAAGCTTTGAGGCATTGGGCTATATAATTTACATATGGGAATCCATATCAAGACAGAGAAACAATCCTTCGTGTCAAAGATTGAACAACCCACTAATTGGCAATTGGCACACATGAAACTATAACGAATCCGAAAATGTTTACTGATACAAATATAAATCCTAACCTACCCTGTGTAATTGACCTCCAAATAGAAGCAACCGTCTGCATCCTTTATATGCTCCAGAGCTCGTGAGTGCACTTGTTAATACCTGGTGAAATACACTGATTAATGCTGCATCCCCAAGCTGTAATAACAGCCACTTCCCTTCCTCCTTATTTTAACATATTCTTATTGTCTTGTGTCATGTAAGGGAGATTCAGACAGCTGTATACAATAGGAATAGTTTCACTGCATTAAATCTCTCAGACTAGTTTTTAAGGCGCACACTAGTGATCCTGCTTAGTGTCTTCTGATTCTATTCACAGGAGTTACTACCATCAAGTACTCAGGTAAGATACCATCTTGGATTTATATGTTTTTGTTTTAAGACTATAACTATCATCTCTTCGCTTAGTCATCCGACGGATTTCTCACTCAAGGATGACTTGCACAAGAATCGGTTGCAATTATCCTGGGAAGTTTTATTTTACCTGGATAATGTACTCCCTACTGTAAATTATACGGATATTAGAAAAAACAAAAAAAAGAAGTCACAGTGAGTTCTTTGACAGTATAAAAGCACGAGGTCACAGGCCTAGTGGTGCTATAATACAGGTTTTGAGAATCACATATCATATGCTTCATATATGCTCAAAGCACAGAGAGAATAGTTAAGATGGAACAAGCATGGCTCGTTGGGGTTTGTAGAGAAATTACCATGTAAGGATGCGCATGTGGCATTGGCCAGAACATAAGAACCAAGAAGAAATAGGGAGGTGCAAGTAGAGTGAAGGGATTTTAAAAATGTTTAAAGAGGGTGGAGGTATGGTGTTTGCATGACCACAGAGTTGGCCACAAATGTATTTTTTTATTGGACAGGTGTTGTAGAGCAGTGTCCCCACTGTAAGTAGGTCTCCTCTTAAACACACCCCACAGAAGAAACGCGCTTGTAATGACAAATGCCAAAATACGACCGGAAACTCAAAAATGGTCCTCAGGTCGTATTTTTTGATAATTTTCGACCATTCGAGGCTATTTTGAAAATATCGCAAAATTCTTCCGGTTTGGATTTTCGGATCTTCGGGATTTTCCAGAGATCCTGAATCCAAACGGAATGAAACTAAGATTTTTCTGCCATCTCTATGTCAAGAGCTTTGATTCCCTTTAATACATGATAGTGCTGCGTTTTATAAGACGATAATGCTGCATACTAATGGACAACACTGCCTGTAGCTATAGCTTGTTCCTTCTACAAACCTATAGATTCTCTTTATCAAGTAGTCCCACTGAAAAATCAACATTGCCTAAAGGTAAAAGAGCCCCTTTAATATGCAATTCGATACCTTTTAGGTTTTTGTCTGTGTGCCCCTAGTTCCTGTCCATTATGTGCTGTAATGATCCGCTTGGCACATTGAAATATCATGTTTCTGCCCTTCCCCAATAGCATGCATCTCCGACTGCGGCATCCCGCACATCGCGTATTAACCCAGCTGCGTCGGACTCGTCGACCCTGCCCGCCCGGCTTGAGGGATTAAACGAAACATCTACGTTCCGGTAATGGATTTGTGGTTCTCGGTTACGTACCCGTACACTACGTACACACACCCACCACCACAACACACACACCACACACCCACACACACCACACCACACCAAACACACACACACACACACACCACACCACACCACACACCCGTTAGGGAGGGAGTTTGGGCATTCCGGGGCGTAAAACAAAAAAAAAAATCTTCTGCCTTCCCCACGTGGCCAGCTGCCCGTTTTCCTTACAGGGTGCCGCTCTGCAATGTGCTGCCCCTGCAATCTATAGCTAGGCGGCCCTGACTTTATGTGAATGACTCTTACGTCTGGATGGATTATTAGATCTTGGTCCTATCTACACTACACCTCTCCCTCTTCCCCCAGCCCAGAAATGGCACACACACCACCACACACCAGACTTTATTATACTCCCTTCTTCTGGATGGTGATATTTAGATCTTGGGTCGATCTACACCACTCTTCCCTGCTTCCCCCAGCCACAGAATGGCACACACCACACCACCACACACACCAACTTTATTATGGAAACCTTACGTCTGGATTTGGATATTTAGATCTTGGGTCTATCTACACCACACTCTCCTGCTTTCCCCCACCACAGAAGGCCTACACACACACACAGACTTTATGTATGAACTCTTGACGTCTGGATTAGATATTAGATCTTGGTTCTATCTACACACACTCTCCCTGCTTCCCCCAGCCACAGAAAATGGCACACACACACACGCACACACCCCAGACTTTATGTATGAACTCCTTACGTCTGGATTGGAGTATTTAGTCTTGGGTCTTCTACACAACACCTCTCCCTCTTCCCCCAGCCCAGAATGGCACACACACACACACAACACACATCAGACCTTTTATGTAATGAACTCTACGTCTGCATGGATTTTAGATCTTGGCCTCTCTACACACACCTCCCTCTGCTTCCCCCAGCCACAGAAATGGCAATACAACACACACACCAACTTTTGTTGAACCTCTTACGCTTGGATTGGATATTTAGATTCCTTGGGGTCTATCTACACACACTCTCCCTGCTATCCCCCCCACAGAAATTGGCCACCTTTATGTAATGAACTCCCCCCTCTCCTTTATCTTTGCCAGCATTGTCCTTGTTTTACGACAGTTCTGACAATGCGGAGAAGATCCGTTTACAATAAAAGCACAAGGTCCAAGTGGGCGGGACCAAAACGCATGGTTTTACCCCCCTCATATTAAGTATCCTCACTTCCTTAATCCAGCACGCTAGGCACACCCCCAAAACGAATAAACTTCTAAACTGCTGGCCAAGTAGGGAATGGAATTTTTTCAAAAGAAGGCAGGAAAAGCTTCTGGGATGGGTAACTCCCTACTAAGAAAAAATTTTTTTTATTGTTTGGTGAATAGACTACACACTTTAAGCTCTTTATGGTGAGTGTGCCCATGATTTTGAAACCCATACACCTGTTTTTATCTACCACACATTTTTGTTTACGCTAGATCCCATGGGTGCTTAAACCAGGACCCCCTCTAGGTTCTTTGGGTTACAGACACCCCACTTTAAACGAAGAAGGTTACCAAAAGCGGGAACAAATCAAACATCTAGGACAGGATATCCAACCTGCATTTCCAGATGCTTAAAACAACTCCCAGCCTTCCCTGCCACCTATCTTGCCCATTCCAATATAGGTGGACACCTTTAACCCTAGGCGCTATGATTTAGGTAATTAGCAGGGCCTGCCTGTCGCCAGTCAGATCATTAGCCCAAATGGTTCCAGAGACGGTGTAAGTCATATCACATTTTACACAATGGAAAGCTGGTATATAGTATGTGGTACATAGTGGTAATGACCAATAATAAGGGGAAGTTTTCCTTATTCAGTTGAAGATTTGTCCCTCCTGTCTTCTTTTTTTCCTCTTTAACAGCTGGTTCACACAGAAGAGAACTGCCACATTTGGCTGAAGCACAGGACACAGAAATCACATAGGGAGAGACTAATATCATTCTCACTAATGTGTTCCATGTGCAGTGCAGTTATAAAATACACTGCTGCACATATCACGCAGATACAAATGCAAACACGGAGGGGAAAATGTGCAGAAAAGTGGCCGTGCATTTATCAGTGTGCATATGTGTACCAGTCCACTTGGTAGTGTAATATCCCTTCTTCTTTAAAGGGCATGTCCACCCCCAAAACTATAATCCCCCCAACTACTGGCCCCATCATGTAGTGTAGTTTAATCCTTACCTCACATCCCCAGACGCTACATTTTTATTTTTAGAAAGTGCCCCGAACATTACTTACCTTCCCTCTTTCCTCCGCTGCACTGAATGACCGGCAGCCACGTCCGTGATTGGCTGCCGCTCAGCCAATCACAGACGCGACTGCCGGTCCCGCCCCTCTGCTTGCATTTTCTCGCAAGCAGAGGGCCAGCAGCGCGGCGGGGGAAAGAGGGGAGGTAAGTAGAGTTTCTAAGAATAAAAACATAGTGGTTGGGGCTGGGGGGACAGGAGGAATACTATATTAAAAAAATTTTAAGGGTGGACATACCCTTTAACCCACAAAGGTCATATAGTAATTCTCAGCTTGTCTTGTCTCCCTAAGTCCTGACTCCTAACATTATAGCCCATGATAAGACCCGGGAGGTTATAGGCCACGTGCCCACACAGAATCCAGCCAGCCCCCCCCCCATGAAAGTACCCAGGGAGGGAGACCCTCATGGCGCATGATAAGACCCCAGGGAGGTACAGCCATGAATCCAGCCACCCCCCCATGATAAGAAGGTGACCCCCAGGGAGGAGTTACAGCAGGCCAATTGAGTCCAGCCCCCCATGATAGACCCCGGTCAGGGAGGTACAGGCAACTGGCAATGTTTAGCCAGGCCAGGCCCCCTCACCCCATGATAAACCCCAGTCACAGGGGATCGGAGGTACAGGCCAATGAATGAATCAAGCCCACCACATGATTAAAGACCCAGGGAGGTACATTACAAAGGCATGAGGGCTGAGGCACTGAACCCAGCCAGCCTCCACAACTCACCCCCCCCCAAGCTTGGGACCTGTCTGTTGTGACATACACATATAGACAGTTAGAGTAGTTACTAGTAGTTTTTTTTTAAAGTACAGTACAGTTGCAGCATAATGTGGTGGTCTGCGGACTGAAGCATCAGGTATGTTCTGCTCGGCTCCACCAGTTTCCACACAGTCTGACACTGTTGATAGTGAAATTTATCTTCTTCTTCAGTTCACACTGTCACACACAGTGACAGACAGACTGAGACCAGTGTAAGTGTGTCGCGTGAGGTGCTGTTGCAGACTCAGAGTGAGGTGCTAGGCTGGCACTCCTCCCTCCACTCCAACAGTTTTGACCGCGGGGGAAGTCCGGACGCGGCTCGCAAGCTCCGGAAGTTTGGCGGCGCCTGTGCTGTGTGTAACCGTCCTGGCAGGACTGACCCACAATCAACCGGGCCGCCTAGCAGCCACATCCATAGCGCTCGGATCGCGGCTCGCATCGCGTCGCAGACTCGACCGCAGTGCGAGAGACGAGAGTTCACAGTAAAGGCAGGGCAGTCACAAGTGAGTGTCCCAGTCTCCCAGTCAGACCTAGTGGCCGGGTCGTGCGCGCGTTGACCTAGCGCCAGCGAGCGGTGCGTACAATGACATTTTTTTGTTTGTTGCTACAGTGCTTTAATTTTCCAGCCTTTGGGCAGATGCGCCTGAGTCACATGACTCAGTGAGCTCATACAGATGCGCGGGATGCACGATAGATAGATAGCTGCTGCTAGATAGATAGATAGTCGCTAGATAGATGATCGATCGCTCTAGACGCTAGATAGCTGCTCCTCGCTAGCTCGCTAGATAGCTGATAGATAATAGATAGATCGCTAGCTCCTAGATAGTAGATGATCGATAGATCGCTAGCTAGATAGATAAGTGGAGAGCTAGATCGATCGATAGATAGATCGATAGAGACTAGCGAGCTAGATCGATCAAGCGCGATCGCTAGATCGATAGTCGATGCTCGCTCGCTCGAGCTCGAGAGCTAGTCACTAGCTCGCTCGCTAGAGAGACATATCGCTCGATAGACCGATTGATAGCTGTGGATAGATAGTAGATAGATAGCTCGGATGCTACGATAGAAGATGTCTATAGCTAGTAGCTAGCTAGCATTGATCGATAGATAGATCGATGTGCTGGCTAATAGCCACAATACTAACTAGATAGATAGCTAGTGCTCATAGCTCGATCGTCGCTGCTAGCTCCCTCGATAGCCAGATGCTAGCTAGTGAGATCGCTGCAGAGAGATCGATAACTAGGTAGATAGTAGATCGATAGAAGATCTATATGATAGAGCGCCAGCTAGCCCGCTTGCTCGCTGTGATCCATAGATCGCTAAGATAGCTTAGCTCGATATGGCTAGATAGCTAGATCGATAGATAGGGGCAAGAGATAGATAGATCGCTCGATAGACGATTTGATTGTAGATCGCTAGAAGATCCTAGAAAAAAACAATCGATAGACGCTAGCATACTGATCGAGCATAGATTGATGATTGATAGCTGTGATAGATAGATGATCAGATAGATAATCGTACTAGACGATAGCTCGCTATCGTCGATGCTTGCTAGCTGTGAGAGCTCGATCGAAGCTAGATAGATAGATAGGCTCGATAGATAGATATCGCACTAGCTCGCTCGCTCGATAATCGATCGATGATTGATCGCTTGCTAGCTCGATAGATAGCGTCGTTGGGAGTTCTGGCATCGTTTGGGGTGAGAGTTAAGAAGATGGATGGGATAGATGTGAGGTCGATAGATCGATAGATTAGATCGATAGAATCGATAGATAGATAGATAGCGGGGAGGAGGAGCTCAGCTATAGTCTGAGGAGAACAGTTCTAAAATTCAAGGAAAAGCTTCAGCAGCTTTATAACTTTATTAGTGACCTGTGCACTAGCAAGCCATGAGATCACTATCCCGTCGCTTTTTCCTCCATCCAAATCTCCAATTAGAAATTAAAGTAGGGGAGGGTGGACGGTTAAAGGAGGAGACATGGATAGCAGGTACATACTGAATATATGTCAATGCGGCAGCTGAAAGGGTTAAAAAGGTTATCACTCTGCTGGCCTGCAAGTATTAATGGCAATGTCTCTGGGAAATGCTGGCATGAAGAGTTAATGTCATACTCTGGGAGAGGGTGGCACTGAAAGTGTTGGTCCAATTTTCTGGAGGGATAGGCCATCTACTGTGATTTAGCGTGATGGATGCGATCTGATCATGCTAGGGCACCAAGATGGCTCACTTGCACTGTATGTCCATGTGCATGCATTGTGAGGGAGGGTGGATGATGTCAGGAACTGTTAGCGGAAGATACCATTTTATGTGCTCTCATCAAGTCCAACACCTCCATGCAAAATGCAATATCCCCCAACCCACCATACACCTTCCTCCACCCACACAGTCTAGGTTCCCAAGAACACCAGACTAAACAAGTAAACAACCAATCCCACACATAGAAATATGGATAACAGGTCACCACGGTAACCCTGGATATTTTGGTGTTGGCTGCCAGAAAACTCCTTTGAATGTGTCAAGGAGCCAGCTGACATGCGTAACAGGTAGAAATTCCCAATTCAATTGAAGAACTTTACATGCTGCAATTGTTCTTTCTAAAGTCTAAGGTGGTGACCTCTAGTCTTGTGTTCACCCTATGAGAGAAAAGATCCCCTGCAAATTGGTGGTAGTTCCCTCTAACAGATTTGTATAGCGTTATAATAATCAAGGCTTTGAATTTTCAATGGAAGGTGCAGTGGAATGTTCTTTCCATAGCTATTTGACTTTTTATAAGAAAACTGTTCCACTGCGGCTGCCATACCTTTATTTTTTTTTTTTTTTTTACTGTTTATAGTGTACATCAACACAATATACTGACTGTTTAATGTCATCCCAGACTGCTGTTTTATATGGTCATGGAGCTCCTTAAATCCTTATTTTACACTGTAAGGGATGCATTATCCCTTATATCCTTCTCCTCTCAAACACCTCTTTTCTAGAGAAAACAAACCCAAGTTTCCATAATCTCACTTCATAACACAAATTCTCCATTCCTTTTATAGGTTTAGTTGCAATCTCTGTACGTGGACATTACCTTTAATAAACCACATTCTCCATTCCTTTATAGGTTTAATTGCAATCTCTAGTGAAAGTGTATACCTTTAACAACACAAATTATCCTTCCTGTATAGTTTAATTGCAATCTCCTGTACAGTGTACTTACCCTTGATAACAACAATTCTCCATTCCTTTATAGGTTAGTTGCATCTCTGGACGGGACTGTACCCTTAATAACACAAATCTCATTCCTTTTATAGGTTTAGGGCAATCTTCGTTACAGTGTACTTACCCATTTAATAACACAAATTTCCATTCACTTATAGGTTTATAAGTCTCATTTCATTCGTTCATTTTTCGACTTTGATTACGTGCAATCCTCTGTACAGTGTTACGTACCTGTAATAACACAAATTCTCCATTCCTTTTATAGGTTTAGTGGCAATCTATGTACAGTTATACCCTTTAATAACACAAATTCTCCATTCTTTTATAGGTTTAGTTGCAATCTCTGTACAGTGTACTTACCCTTTATAACACAAATTCTCCATTTCTTTTATAGGTTAGTTGCAATCTCTGTTACAGTGTACTTACCCTTTAATAACACAAATTCTCCATTCTTGTATAGGTTTAGTTGCAATCTTGTAAAGTGTACTTACCCTTTAATACACACAAATTCTCCATTCCTTTATAGGTTTTATTGCAATCTCTGTCAGTTACGTACCCTGTAATAACACAAATTCTCCCATTTCTTGATAGGTTTAGTTGCAATCTCTGTAAAGTGATTGACCTTTATAACACAAAATTCTCCATTCCTTTATAGGTTTAGTTGGCAATCCTGTACAGTGTACTTACCTTAATAACACACATTCTCCCTTCTTGTTATAGGTTAGTTGCAATATCTGTAAAAGTGTACGTTACCTTAATAACAACAAAAATTTCAATTCCTTTCTAGGTTTAGTTGCAATCTCTGTACAGTGCTACTACCTTTAAAACACAATTCTCATCTGTGGTTTAGTGGCAAGCTCTGTACAGTGTATAACCTTAATAACACAAATTCTTCCATTCCTTTTAATGGTTTAGTGGCACTCTCTGTCAGTTGACTTACCCCTTTAATAACACAAATTCTCCATTCTTTGAAGGTTTAGTGGCATTCGTACAGTGTAATTACCCTTAATAACACAATTCTCCCTTCCTGTATAGGTTTCGTTGCAATCTCTGTACAGTGTAATTACCCTTTAATAACACCATTCTCCATTCCTTTATAGTTTAGTTGCAATCGTACTGTACCAGTGTGACTTACCTTTCCCTACCACCCACTTCTCCTTCCTTGATAGGTTTAGTTGCCCCATCTCTGGCCTCGTGTCCCTATGTCTTCCCCCTCCTCTTAACACCCCCCCCCAAACTTGTTTGTGCGGTCATTGTCTCGGTTTCGTGCCCTCCTTGTCGACTGTGTCTACACCCTTTACTACCACGCCCGTGCATTCCAGTTCCTTTTTCTAGGTACGTGGACCTTGGGTCTGTACACCGACTGTCCTTCCACTTCCTCCCGCCTCCCCCCCCCCTTCTCGTGGCCTTCCCCTTTCTCGGTTTCGTGCGTCCAGTGTTGCTCCGTGGTCGCTAACCTATTCCTCCTCCACCTGTTTCCATTCTCTATTTCACCGGTTCGTGACTGTTCCCACCCAGTTCTTACCCCCCTGGTCCCCCCCCCCCCATTCCCCTTCCTTTTATGGTTGTGAGTGCCCCGGTCCTGTGCCTCGCTGGTACGACCCTTTCCCACACCCCGCTCTCATCCCCCCCTTTTCTAGGTTTCGTGGTGCCCTGTCTGTCTCCGTTGTCCTCCCCCTACATACCTCCCCCCCCCCTATCCGTGTATCAGCCCCCCTATTCTCGGTTTCAGTGCCCGTTGTCCCCCCAGTGTCCTTAGTAACGCGCCTATTACACTTCTTCCCTCGCCCCCTGTTCCGTGTCCTTTTCGTCGTTTCGTTGTGACCCCGGGTCTGTTAGACCGTGGTCCTTCTCTTTCGCTACACAAACCCCCCTATACTCCATTAAGGCTAGAGTCTCGGTTTCGTTTGCCGTGCTGTTACCGGACTTACCCTTCCCTTCCTAACCCCCCCTTGTACTACCTCGTCCTCTATTTTGCACAGGGGATCGTGCCACCTGTCCGTACCCCCGTGTACCGTAAGCCTCATGGATCCTCCCCCATCCTTTCATTTTTTTACGGGTTTACGTTTGGCCAGATGTGTGCCGTGAGCCCCTCCCGATTATCCTTGTGCAGTGCACCGGTGCCCCTTATGTGGTCCTGTCTCTGGCCCACTGCTGCAGCCTCCCCGTGGTTGTCACCTACTCCCCCCCCGCGGCCCCCTTCTAGTCTGGTGTCCTCTTTGCTTTGCCTCTCCACATACCCCACCCTGTTTCCATGCTCCCTCCTTAGCGTCCTGCCTGCCCCTGATCTCCCCCCCCCCTTTCCCTTCTATTCTTGCGGTGTGGGGTTTTTCTGCTTCCTCTGGAATCAAACAGGTAGGCGACCCGCTATTACCCCCGCTATCCCCCCCCTATTTTCGGAGCATCGCTTGCCCGGCCTCTCCAGTGGCAAGCCCGTTTTTGCCAACCTATGCAGTACCATCCTTTCCAGTCGGGGGCTTAAGAGCCTTGGATCTTCTATGTCCTCGCGCGCTGATCGGCTTGAAATATTGAATTATTCGTTTGTTGTGTCACATTCCCTTGCCCCCTTCTGTGGTCCCTGCCCCTGTCACATTGTATCGCTTTGGCATGCTGCCACCTTGTACCCGCATTGTATCTTCAGGCGTCCCGCTCCTGATTCGCTACGTGCCCCCGATAGACTTTTCCCTCACCCAGCCTCCCCCCTAGCTTCTCCCCTCCCGGACTTTGTGCCACCTGACGCACCCCCGTGGCTTGGCCCCCGCCCAGCCCAGTGCATTGCTTGGCGCACTCGCACAAACTGTCGCCGGGCCCCTCTGTGCCCTGTGCGTGCGGTAAGTCTCCCATATACATCACAGCCACCACTATACCCCGGTCGACTTATCCTCACCACTTCGACCCTCCGCTCATCTGCCTACGTACACCTTCGATCCCCCGGCGAAGGCACTGACTCCCTGCTTCGGTCTCGCCCCCTGGGTTCTTTGATTGCTGCCATTTACGTCCGGATCACGTGATGCTACTTGTGCGCCCCCGCTCCTCCCCCCCCCGTTGCCCGATTGCGGCCCCCCCGCTCGGCCGGACCCGCCTGCAAGAGTGCGATAGCTTCCCTCTAGCCTTGTGGGCACGGCGAGGTAGCGGTGGCGGAGTCGGACGGACTCCCGCTGTCCGCTCTGCCCGCACGTTCGCCAGTCAACCCAGGGTGAGTGGCGGCGTCGATGGTTTGCCGTGCGTACACCCTGGTAGACCGACTCACTTGACCGGGCCGCCTCGGCGTGAGCGGGGCGGGCGGCGTGGCGGTGTGTCAGCGACAATCTCCAGCCGTTCAGAAGGTGTCAAGCCAGGCGGAGTGGACGCCTGTCCACTTAGTATCATTAAGAGGCGTTCATCAGGTTTGGTGCAAGTGGGCCACCCCAGTGGTGGAGCTGATATAAGGAGTAGAATACCAAAGTGGCTGAAGTTAGCAGATGTTTGTGCCTTTCGAGGCTTGTCGTGGGCAATAGGATGCACGTCCAGCGAGGTATGGACTGGAAGGGCTACGCATGGGTATGTTATAGTCAGGGTCCCTCCCCCCCGCCCATCATTTAAGTTTTGGGTAAGAGGGTGGTGGGGGAAACGATAGCAGGGCTCAGGGGCCGCAGGCATGTCAGATAGCCATGCCATGAGGGGTCGATATGGCCAAGGAGACCAGAGGTTGTGAGCCTCCGCACCAGTGGGAGACTGGAAGTCCTAAGTGAGTACTTCTGACACAGGGTCGCAAGTGTTGACAGGGTCGGGGACTACAGAAACCTTGAAGGGATGGATTTGGAGGGTTGGAATTGATCGTGAAGCCGGGGAAAACTGAAAACATGGCGTGGAGTGGGGGAAGAGGGTTGGAGTGAGGGGAGTGGAGGGAAGAGGGAGTGGGGGAGGGAAAGAGGGGAGTGGAGGGAAGAGGGGAGTGGAAGGGGAACGTGGAGAAGGAGGGAGTGGAGGAAGGTAGGAGTGAAGGGGAGTGGCGGGAAGGTGCGTAAATTGTCGCTAAAGGAGGAACTGTGGCCCAAAACAAGTTGGTTAGTAAGAAAGGCAAGAAATTACCTGTAAAACGAGTCCTGAACCACTACTCTAGCATTACACCTGCTTCATTCTATAATCAAAAGAAGTTAACAAATAGTTAAGGGCTGGATGGCTCAACAGTCTGCCAATCCATGATTCCAACCACTGCGCGGACCAATCTATAGGGCAGGCAGTGCTCAGTAATTACTAAGGAGGGCAGCAATTTGGAGGGGAATTCCATCCTGCAATTCACATTATGATTGCCTGGAACACTGTTCATATTCCCAGTTATAGCAAAAACTGCAACTAGCAGAAGATAGTTAGATTGGATATTCTAAAAGATAAACTATTTTCAGTATAGATGTCCTGTTTTATACCTGTTCCTTTAGAGAATGTACAGAAAGGTGCTTTGCAATAAACATTTGATTTTTTTTGCTGCATTGAAAGGTCTTTGTACTATGTGCGTTCTGCACGGGAATGGCGGCAACCGAAAGAGTTCCTAGTACATAAACATAGGAACTCTTTCGTTGCGCCCCTGCCGTGCATTATCCAATCACATCATTTTTGTAATCGGGTAATTCCAAAGTGGTTGTTTCCTGGCTATGCCAAAGCTGGTACTGGGATTTTTAACTGACAGCCCGTGCCAGATTTTTGTAAAATACTATTTCAACGCCCAGCATTTCTCCATTTGAAGAAGAAACCAAGGAATACTGGTTGGTGGCGGAGTTGTCAGAATTTCCATGTCTGGGGGCCAAGGTGGGGAATCCTCTGGGCACCTAGAGCATATAAGCTGTTAGTGGAATATATATTAGTTATCAGATAATCTCACAATTGGGGGGACACTATAATTACGTAAGTAACAGGGCGCGTTAATTAAACCTTGATTGTATTTATACTGCGTGATTCTGACAGCCTTGACGCATGATTTTATGTTTAACAACCCCTAACTGCCCTATGCTGTTTGAGAGTGTTGTCAGGGAGGGAATGGTGGAACTAGTAGTGCAACTACAGAGTTATCTTAGGCTGCTCACAATTTTGCAGGACTATTTGATTTTAAAGAAACGCAAACTTAAGGTTCTGCCCAACAAAAATCAATTTTTGATCTTTATATCACATTGCATGTGCATGTGCTGTTTATGGGGACATGCTACACAATGACACTATACAACCTAGGAGCAAAAATTATTCATTGCTGTAGTCCAACGTAAATTACCAGCCACTTACTTGAATCTCTAACTCTAAAATCCAAAGGCAATAGACCTGCTAGTTTGACCTTTGCTGATTACAAAATGAGATGCTCTGAGGAGTTCATGAAGTTTAAAGTGTCTCATAAACACACCTCAAAATCGGATTGGTCCAAAAACAATATCTTAATCTGAATTGGGTCTGTATTATGACCAATCATAGGTTGGGGTGTTGCAAGGAGACAGTATAAACAACACAGAGGGCCTTCAGGAAATTCCTAGTTCTGTTTTAGTAGCAAGCGCTAGTTTGTCTGCAAGCTAGCAAAACTATCAGAGTTGGTGCCCTAAAACTGAGCTTTCTAAATTGGCATTAGTTTTGGTGGCCTGGTAGTTGCAGGTGGCTTGCCTCTTGTTTGCTCCATTCTCATAAATTGATGTTTGGTTGCTTAATGTAGAAAAAAAAGTTTTCATTAAAGTTACTCTCAGAATTAGTTGCCATGCTGATCAAATTCAATTGGCTTTTAACACAAAGTTATGTGTGGGGTGTTGAATTCATCTATCACATTTAACCCTAAAGATACTCTCTCTAGCAGAGGCAGTCGGAATGGTTGGGGGGGGGGTTGTATTTTGAAAACTATAGAAGAGCACAGGTTAATCAGGTAAAACCTGTAGCCAGGTCTGAGTTAGAATGATTCACAGTATAAAATCAATTTACAATAATGCAGCCCTGCTAATTAATACATGATCGTCGGTCAGGGCTCTGCTACATTACAAGTTTGTACCATATAACTTTATTTAGGCTTTACATGTGGGGGGAGAGATGGGATAAACAAGTTTTTTCTTTGATTACCGAGGTTGCTGAGAGTTTATTGAAGATAATTGGCTTTATTAAGGGATGGTCCACCCCCAACAACTATAATTCCCCCACTACATGGCCCCCTCTGTAGTGTAATAAAACCTTGCCTTCACGCCAGATCCAAGATGGTACGCGTAGAAGATGTCTCGAACTTTCTCCTTGATTTGCCAGTACACGCGTGATCCTGCTGGACTTTACACACGGTGACGCAGGTCGGCGATAATCGTGCGTGAATGGGCACTTATCGGGCAAAACGGCCGCTCGTTTGAGATCCGTGGATGGATGGGATGAAGTATGAGTTAATTAGGTATGAGGTTTTAAAAGTTTGAATTTGGGACCCTATAGTGCCCTTTAAACGACAGTCGCACGCACATCGCAACCACCATTCACGCACACGCCATTCACGCAATTAAAAACGATATTGCCGCATCCAGCAACGCCATTCACGCCCATAGAAACGACTTTGCCACGCATCCGCAAACACCCATTTATGCATTAGGAAGGACATTCACCAACACCACTCACAGCAAATTCACGAAACATGATAACGACATTCCACACCCCACTCACAGCACCAATCATGAAATATAAGTGACATTTAACACAGACGTTATATTACATATATATAATTAAAAAGGTAATAAATATAGTATTTTTACAAAAACATATTGAGTTTTTAAACATGCTGTGTTATAATATACAAAAACAAATCCATTCATAAAGGTATTTGTTATTAACCGATCCCAGCCTCCCTCCTTAACAGAGGCGTGCTGTTTGTGTAGGCCACGGCCTGCCAATCCCTCCCCCTGTAGTGCGAGCGGCCCAAATAGAAAATGCTGTTATGTCACCAAGACATCAGGGAAATTGGCTGCTGGGATGTGTGTTTTGGCGAAGGAAACAGGAAAGGGATGGAATCCAAGATGGCGGCGCCCCAAGTATGGGGACTTATAGAGGCGATTTTTACAGTATGTGTTTTGATTCTTTTTTATATTTAAAGACTTTAGGAACGTTTGCAGGGGGTGTAAGGAACACATTAGGACCAGTTTGTGGGCAACTTACAAAAAACGGGATAAACAGTTCTCCTTTAATAGTTACATGACATGGTGACAGAGTTGCAAGGGGAGGTATATGAAGTGAAACCTGATGATACCACAGTCTGTGCCAATGGAATTTCTCATCAATATGCCTTATAACAGGGAATGTGGAGGTTATG
>JAACNH010002967.1:0-32987 GCA_019447015.1 Hymenochirus boettgeri
CAGGTACATACTTTTACACACATTTATCTTCACTTACTGGTTGTTAAGGGTGTGCCCACCTCTATTAAAAATTTTTTTATGTTATTCCCCAAAAGCTAGGTCACATTTTGCTAAACTATCTAATGTCTAACCTATTTAATGTTTGCTTAGTGTATGGCCAGCTTAATACACAAAATATGATACCTGATACATGACACCTGATACCTGACACCTAACACCTGATACCCGATACCTGACACCTGATACCCAATACCTGACACCTGATACCCGATACCTGACACTTGATACTCGATACCTGACACCCGATACCTGACACTTGATACTCGATACCTGACACCCGATACCTGACACCTGATACATGATGCCTGATAACCGATACCTGATGCCTGATACCTAACACCTGATACCCGACACCTGATACCCGACACCTGATACCCGACACCCGATACCTGATGATGTCCTAAAATGGACACCATACACGTGGCATGGACTTGTCTCTCAAAGATTTTTATACTCTTATCCTTGGATGATCGATTGATAGATTAATAATAGATACATCATACCTAGGATAGAATAGATCTAAGAGAAGAGAGAGAGCATAGGGCTGTGCATGTTGAGGATTTAACCTCCTTATGAATCAGTCAATATCATCAATTTGTTCAAATTGCTTTGCGGATCCATGGAATTTTAACACTTGCGGTTTTTGTTCATCCCACACAGCCGTATCTGTACTGGGCCCAACTGCTTTCAAGGCACTTTTGAAAATGCAATCCAGGCAGATGTTGGAAATGTGGTACCAGGCTGTAGATTTGTAGATACATTTTTTATTCAATGGTCCTCGTAGCTTTAGTAACAAGAGAGTAAGTGTGGGAAGAAAAGCAAATAAAAAGAGGAAGAAACTAGAACAATGTGTTTGTGTGTGGAACCAAAGAAAAAAGGGGGAAGGATTCTACGTCATAGAAAAGGATTAAAGAGGTTATAGTTACTGAAGTCGGAAATGATAAGTTAGACAAGTAGCAAGTTAAAAAAAGAGAGAAATCCAAATAACCATTGCCAATAGCACTGTACTAAACAGCACTTGTTACTCTTGTCTTAAAGTCGCACTTGATTTACACATTTGAAGGGTTAGCATTCTTTAATGACCAACTGTGGTCTCTATCAAATACCCCTAATAAAAGGGCCAAGAAAAGAGCCTAGCCCTTGGGGTCTCTAGTGCTGTGACTCAAAGTTACTGGCCTGCAAAAGTGACCCCTTATACGTGCATTGTTTCTCTGGAAGACACTCATGAGCTGTGTCATAATCCCTAGCCCCCCCAAATATTATTTTTCTAAAGCTGTTACACAGCTAATTATTATTATCTGGCTTTCAGTTGCCTATTGAAAACATCAGCGAGATTTTTTTTTTTCTTTTCAGGCTTGTAGGGCTAGCTTTAGGAATTTTCTAGTGGGATGATGCAGTTATGACGCAGCTGAGACGCTGCATAACTTCCCTCTGTCCCAGCAGTGGAATAGAAGTGATGCATGCTCAAGCTACCAGTATGTCAGTGATGATGTCACAGTCTACAGTGTGGATCAAGTTTGGATGTGATAGACTGTAGCTAGAAGGATGATCCTGGAGCCAATTTAAAGGTAGGGGGTGTGCTCTTTTAAAATGTGATTGAACTTGTATGGTAACCACAGTTTTCCCCTTAAGAAGGTAATTGTAATAGCTACAGCTGATTTTAATGTGCTTGCACAATGGCAGCAAATAGCTGATGTTAAGTCACTAGAGAGTTAGACCAAATTGGTTAATTACCAAAAGCCTCAATACTGATTATAGAGCCTTGCAATGGGAGGCAATGTTGTCTCTCTTGACTCTATGGGACCTTGAATATTGCTTGATCAATGTATTTTCTTGAGGAGAAGGGCATTGGATTATACTGGTCTCCCATTGGGGGGCTGGTTGTAAGGAAAAGAGGACGCCCATAAGTCCATGTGGCCATTGATGCCACTTGATACCACCGAAACGTGACCCAGCCGACAACGTGTCTGGAATAAGTGAGAGTTGTGGAGGCAGGACCCTGATTTTAGTTTTCAGAGTCGGAGCTCTGTTACATAAGACGAACTGAAGGAGAAGGGACCCACCGCCTAAAGTTTATTGCGCTCTTAGCCTTATGGAGATGTGTTATGTGGGGGACATTTGCCTGTCTTTTATCTTGAGAGAGACCCATATTTGATTGCTCGCCCAGGCTTTTTTTAAAGCACACAGCCAGGTCTGAAGTTTAGAGTTCAATCTGGACAGTGACTTTACAGGAAGATGAGAGCAAGACAACTGAATGTGGGTCTCCGCTGCTTTAAACCTTTAGTTCTGTCCCCATCCACTGGTCTTGTGGTAAAACAGCTCCCCAACCAATTTTTCCATAACGCAGCACACCAGTCTGTAGCCAGAGTTACTATCAGCCTTCCCAGTTTAAGTCTGTTACCATACGCTTAAAGGCGTATGTCCCACCTTAGAAATCATTTTATTATGATGTTCCCCCATTTTCCCCAGCCCACCTGCATAAATGTTTTTTTTCAGAACCCCCAAATGCTATTTACCGCCCCCTCGTTTCCTCCTCTCCGCGCTAATGCCTGGGGGGGCCCTATGCTGCCAAGAATGCAAGCATAGGGGCGGACCACCGGCATCGCGTCTGTGATTGTGAGCGGCAGCCCACTCACGGACGCGGCGGCCGTCTTCAGTGCAGCGGAGCAAAGAGGAGAGGTAAGTAAGAGTTTTGGAGCTTTTTGAAAACAAAAACTATGCGGTTGGTGCTGGGAGACAGGGGGAACAACATATAAGGGGATTTGCTAGGGGGAGGGTATGAAACGGGGGGAGGGAGGAGGGGGGGGGAGGGCGGGAGAGGGCTGCAGTAGCATGGCAAATATCTACCAGAGCAAGGTAGCAGCAGAGCCCTGCTTCCTCCTGGTGGTTAGTTTTGGGACTTGGGGGGGGTTACAGGATAACCCCCTATGGAACTGAAGTAGGGAGCTGTATGGTATGTGGGTTGCGGTATGTGGGGTAGGTTTTGGGTGAGTTAAGGAGCGTACGTTTGAAGGAACTAACCTACATGGTGGGGGGCCAGTAGGTTGGGGGATTATAGTTTTGGGGCGTGCATGCCCCTTTAAGGGTAAGTCCATCACCCACAAGGTGTTAACTATAATTTGTTGCTCCTGCCTATCCCTCAAAACTAGTCATGGTCACACAGTTTTAGCCCCCCAATTACAAAACCAGTGTCTGTCAGCCCTTCAGTTTAACAACACCATCGTCTGTCAACCCTCAGTTTGTACAACCCGATTGTCTGCAGCCCTTTCAGTTTACACAACGTGTCTGTCAGCCCTTCAGTTTACAACAGTGTCCGTTGTCCTATACAGTTCTCAGCCTTCAGTTTACAAACAGTGTCTGTCAGCCCTCAGTTACAAACCAGTGTCCCTAGCACCTCAGTTTACAAAACCAGTGTATCGCAGCCCTTCAGTTTACAAACAGTTGTCTGCAGCCCTTCAGTACCAACCAGTGTCTTGCAGCCCTTCAGTTTACAACAGAGTGTCTGTCCGCCCTTCAGGTTAACGAAAACCAGGGTCTGTCGGCTCTCAGTTTACAACCAGTGTCTTGTCACGCCTCTTCAGTTTAAAACCAGGTCGTCAGCGTTAAAAGAGTTCTTAATCAAAAAATACTGTTGGTTAGCCCTCCATTTTCCAACTGTGCTTGTTAGCCCTCCAGTTCAACACCCAGCTTTACATTCAGCCCTCAGTCTAAACCAGTGTCTGTCAGCCTTCAGTTTAAAAACACAGCGGGAGATTCATGGGCTCCAAATTCATCTAAAACCCACGTAACCCGAGAATTTCAGGTTTAACGTGGGTTTTAGATGGATTTTAGAGAACAGTGACATTTCCCAATGGTTTTTGGAAAATAGCACTGTGCTAGCTGGCTAAAAAAATTGATATTTAGGTGCAACCCTGCCCCTTTTTTCAGGCCTGTCTCTGTGTACATTTAGCCCTACGTTTGTTTTCTATTTAGTGATAGATCTTGTGATGCCTGTTGTTTGATTTAAAAAGGTTTATCCCATAAATCATTTTTTTGAAAGAAAAACTTGCTGAAACCTCAACATCTGACAATAGGTGGGTTACAGGGAGAGCTAACAGATTTAAGGTTTCATAATTGGGATTATTTGATTATATATTACCTTCTGCGTTTGGTGTCAGTAACACAGAGCTCTCGGGATTGCACAATCTGTAAACACTACATGAGAAACAGCATTAAAAAAAGATGTTAAACAGCACCCATCTACTAGTCCTTTTCATGTTATCACACCTTTCTACCAGATTCTAACAGCATCATGTAATAGAGCAAATTTTTTTACTGCTATTCGTTACAAACTAGTTAGCTATAATTTAATAAAATAATCTTTCATGTGAAACTGTTTTAATTGTCTCTCATGCATAGCTGAAGGGGGTCCTCTGCCTTGTAACCTACTATATTTTGATTGAAAGCCCAAATCAAGAATTCTTTTTTTTTAGGCCAGAATAAATATGATTTGCAAATTAATGAGACTTTGTAAAAACATAAACCGGGAGATTCAATAAAGTTCTTATCCTTAAAATGGTGGTAATTTGCCCCAGCAATCGAAATTTAGCTTTTTCAAATGTTAAATAGAGATCTGATGGTGGGGCAAATTAGCACAATTTTTAACACATAAGAACTTTATTAATCTCCCTGAAAGACTGGTTGCGAACGAGCCATGTAGATTTAATACTTGTCTCTCTGAGTAACTTTGTAGCTGGCATAAGTCATGCTGAAGGGCCATAATGTAAAAGTAGTTTTGAAATTGCTGTTAGTTCTTTGAAACAACCCACAGCCCCTTGTATATCATGGTTAAAGGCAGGAGAAATGTGTGTTGCTTTTATATGGTCTATGTGTCGATGGTCCTACTGAGTGTGGGGAACTTATAACAATAGAAATGCCAATGTATGATTTTTGATGGACAATGAGCAACATCAGTTTTTTTCCTACGTGTCAAGTTACTTTCATTTCAGATTCGGAAGGTTTAATTGTGAGAACAGTGAACTGTCTTCCAAAAGGAGTGTGAACTGGTGATCTCACTGGAAGGTTTTAAAGGCTTAGGTGGAAACTTGTTACCTGTGGTGTTTTCAAAAATGAAGGCAATTTTAGTCAATAAAATCACCACTGCAGTTATAGACCATGGCACTGTTTGTAGCAGATACAGTGAAATGTGAAATCTTGGAACTAGAACTTCACCAGGCGCTACTTGAGTGACTGCTCAGTAACGATCAGGACTTAGGGGCATTTTATAAAGGATTGTCTTTTTCGCCAAATAATACGCAGCACATCGCAGCGAAAATAGCGCCATTGGGGCTTTGTTTCGCCTTATTTATAAAAGCGAAAAAAACACACTTCGCGGCTGAAAAAGGCGACGGTCGCGATAATAGATGAAAAGTATTGCAGCGAAAACTTAACGCATCTAAGAAATGCATTGTGAAAAACATTCAAACCAGAAAAGCCCACTAAGAAATGATGTCAAGTTCAAATGGCCACCTTCACATTACCAAGAAGTCAGCCATGTCTTATTTATCAATCTTCTTAATTTCTCAATTGGAATACAGTTTCTTTTGCACTGCACATTCGCCTTTCTAATGCGCGTTCACTTCAATGTGCGTCGCCTTTCTAATGTGCGTTCGCCCTTCTAATGCGCGTTCGCTTTTTTCAAGGCATATACCCTTAGAATGCCTTTTCGCTCAAACAATGACTTTTCACCACCTTCAGGGTCGCGCTAATCTTTCGCTCTTTTACCCAAAAACCACCTTTGCTCTTTTATAAATCGCGTTATGCTTTTTGCTCCTTTTCGCTAAAATTACCATTGCGAAGTTAGGCGAAAAGTTTAGCGATAGCTCGCGGAAACGGTTTCGCCATTCGTTAACGCTACCTTTATAAATAGCGTAACTGTCTTTTGGTGAAACCCCATGCAAATCGAATGCGAAAACATTTCGGCTACTTTCGCTCTTTATAAATATGCCTTAGTGTTCTCTCTTTTCTAATATATACAAACAAGACATTTTCATTTTACCAAAATTATTTAAAGTTGGCATACATAAACACCCAACGAAGATAACATTGTTTTTCCAAGGAGACAAGAATTTCTGTAAATAAAACTTTGTTGGCCTTGCCTGTGTAGAATATGCATTTTTGGAATATTTGGATATTGCCCATAAGATTATGGTTCGTTAACGTTTATTTCATCTTTTTACAGTACTTTGTCTGCGTACTTTCCTGTAAAGTCTTGTACATTTTTTCTGGTTCAACTACTTATTTACAAAACCATGTCCTACAGATTTACCAGTACCTGACCTGTACGTACAGTATTTATAGTACTGTATCAATAAACTCAAGCGATGGTCACGTTGGAAGTTTAAGTTTGAGTGCACCATCGCTTTGTGTTTATTGATATTCTTGGTCATTGGTCATGACATCGACAGTGTAGTACCCGCCAACATAGATTTTGAGATAAAGGGTGGTGTGGGACGAGTACTCTTACCATGGATATCGTACAGCATAGTATTTACAGTACCCCTATCCTACAGTATACCTTTTTTTATAGTACCTGATCGTACAAGCTATTTACAGTACCTGATCCTACAGTACCGTATGTATAGTACCTAATCCTACTACAGTATTACCATACCAGATCCTACAGATTTTACAGAACCTGATCTTACAGTACGTATTACAGTACCTGAGCCTACAGTACGTTTTACAGTACCTGATCCTACAGTACAGAGTATTTACAGTACTGTATCCTATAGTATTTACCATAGCAGATCCTACAGTTTTACAGAACTGATCTTACAGACAGTATTTACAGTACCTGAGCCTTCAGTACGGTATTTACACTACCTGATCTACAGTACAGTATTTACAATATCTGATCCCACAGTATGGCATTTACAGTACATGATCCTAAAGTATATATAGCATCTGATCCTAAAGTATTTATAGTACCTGATCCTACTGTATTTACACTACTTATCCTACAGTATTTATGTACCTGATGCTACAGTATCTACAGTACTTAATCCTAATGTATTTATATACCTGATCCTACAGAATTGATTGTAAGTTCTACGTATTTTTTACCTGATCCTACTGTAGTTTCCTACAGTATTTTTGTACCTATCCTACAGTATTTACAGTACCTGGTCCTACTATTACAGTACTGATCCTACAGTATTGATTGTACATATCCTACAGTATTTATTGTACCTGATCCTACAGTATTTACAGTACCTGATCCTATAGTATTTACCATACCTGATCCTACAGTATTTACCATACCTGATCCTACAGTATTTACTGTATGTTCCGACAGTAATTTTGTTGTACCTGATCCTACAGTATTTATGTACCTGATCCTACAGTATTTACATTACCTGATCACTACAGTATTTACCCATATCTGATCTACAGTATTTACCATACCTGATCCTACCTACAGTATTTACAGTACCTGATCTTACAGTATTTACAGTACCTGATCTTACTACCGTATTTACAGTACTGATCCTACAGTATTTGTACCTGATCCTACAGTATTTACCATACCTGATCTTACAGTATTTAACCATATACCTGATCCTACAGTATTTACCATACCTGATCCTACATCTACCATGATTACAGATTACCAGATACCTAGATCCGTACGTTGTCTACAGTTTACGTACTGATCCTACAGTCAGTGGCATAACAAGAAATGACTGGCCCTCAGCAAAACTATGACGGGGCCCTCTATCTGTTCTTCATCCACAGTTTGTTTATTGGATATATCGTCCATAGGAAAAATAAGAAGATGTGCCTCTTGTTCCCGGGCCCATGCGGTTGCTTTCCCTGACTCCCTGGTTTTTACGCCCCTGCCTAAGGTATATACGGATACCTTTATTTCGTTTTGTTCGTTTGATTCTTAGCTAATCTGCCTATTCCATTCTATTCTCCAGTTGTATTCATTTGATGTCAGTGGTGATTTTTTTTTCCGCAGTGAATTAATGCTCAACTGTTCAAAGTGACACAGATTTGTTAAATATATAAATACTAATTAGTCACTCAGGCTGCCCCTGTGAGTCACTTATTTCTCCCTTCAGAAGTTGCAGTTAAGTTCAGCCTCCCTCAGGGTCTCGCTCTGCTAATTCTCACCTGCGCGTTTCTGTTAAATACCTTTTTACGCTATAATTAGAAAGCTGATTGTCAGGGCCAGAAATTTGCTATGTAAAGGTCACTACAGGGTTCTCATTAATGCATTGTGTTTTAAATTGAATGAGCAGGTAAGAAATAAAGATATGGCAGCAAGGCTTGGAGGAAAACACAGCTAGAATTCGCTCATGATCGCAAAGCTGATTATGGTGTTTCTTGTTACTTAGCTACATTTACAACTGTAAATGCAAGGTTACTGTTTCCATATCTCTGTAGTACATGGGACATTTCCCTTAGTAAATAAGAAAACTAAATAATAAAATGTTGTACATCCAACACAGTGAGTGCAGGTTGCCTTACTTGGGTCCATGTAGTCTAATACGTGACGTTTAAGGGGGTGTTAAACAAAGGTCGTTACATGAGATGCCTGCAGCTTTCCCACCCCTCCCGGAGTCGCAGGAGTCTAACCGGATTTTGGGGTGGTCTCCCACACTTCCGTGAGACCACCGCAAACTCCCACGACCCAAACTTACTGGAGTCTCTGCCTCCAGAACGCTCCTTTCGTCCACCACGCCCCTAACCATGCCACTTTTTATGATGTAATACAATCACGCCTCCACCCCTTTAAAGACGATGTTGACGTCATGCGGCCGACCTGCTTACTGCCCCTTCTCCCACCCGCCCGGAAGCCACATTAGGCAGGATGGGTGTCTGTTGTCTGTCTCAAACAGAAGTGTAGTTATTATTTTATTATTAACAATTTAAAATGAAAAAAACAGAAGAGAAACACAAACAATTGGATCACAGGCAATCACAGCACAACTCAATGACTGTTTTCTTTACTCTGAATATTCTTGTGAAGGTTCTCATTCATCCGGTCATGGTATCTGTTGTATTTTAATTAGATCAACTGGACTTGAAGTTTAGTTCATTGAATTGAGAAAGCTATTCTCCGACTGGCTTCTCAATTCAGAATGATTGACAAGAATCTGCGGCAATTATGTACCCTGGTAAATCCCAATTAGCATATCACAGCAGGTGTTAAGGGCGTGATTGGATAGTGACAAGAGGTGTTATAGGAACGCCCAGGGTAAGGTGTCAAAACAGCATTGTACATGGCAGACCGTTGTGTCGAACCACCTCTCTTTATTCTTGGTTTCTTTATTTTCACATAAATGGCCTCCTTTGCACCTCTTGAACCAGTCACGTTCCTTGCCAATATATTAAGGGTATGTCACCCTTGAAAAATGTTTTGTGATATATCATTCCCCTGTCCCTCCTGCCCCAACTGCTCTATTTTTATTTAGAAAGTGCCCCCAAAACTTTTACTTACCTTCCCTCTCCTTCGCTGCACTGCCAGGCCTCGCTGGCGAGAAAATGCAAGCAGAGGGGTGGGACCCGGCAGTCGCGCTGTGATTGGTCTGAGCGGCAGCCAATTACGGACGCGGCTGCCGGGAGTTCAGGGCGGCGGAGGAAAGAGGGAAGGTAAGTAAAGTTGGGGAACTTCCTAAAATTAAAATAGAGCGGTTGGGGCTGGGGGACAAAGGGGAATGATATATCAAAGGGTTTATGCTAGGGGGAGGAATCCTAATCGGGAGAGAGAAAGAGGGAGGGAGGGGGAGAAGGGCTGCAGTATGCATGCCAAACTTCTCCCGAGGCCAGATAGGAGGTCCTATATATGGACACTGCTCTCCTCCTGGTTGCAGTTTTTGGGACTTTGGTGGGGGACTACAGGAGAACCATATGGAGCTGGGATGTGAGGTAAGGATTTTATAACACACATGATGGGGCCATATTGGGGGGTGGGGTTATAGTTTTTGGGGGTGGACATGCCACATTACAATCTTCAAAGGTATTCCTTTATCCTTAAGATGCGGTACACGGCTGGAGTCCTGACCTGACGGTGAGAAAACGGCTAGCCAGAGACAGCACTCTTACAGCAGAACTGATCTAACCCAGAACAGGTGTGTTCCTTACTGGCCTTGTGCCTGAATACTTCCTATTTCACATACAGGTATAATGTTCTATAAGCAAAAACATGGATGTGCTATGGGATCTCAAGTTCTCACTTCAAGTCCAGTTGATCTAATTGAATACAACAGATATACTCTGAATATTGTTCTTAATGAAATGTGTTATGGGGGATGTCGTCCTGCTACAAGAATTATTTGGGGGCAATCCAGTTGACTCCCTAACGTATTTACAGATGGTCTGCTGTATTTCTCAGCAATCCCAAAATCATTTTTCAGAAGTAAACTTGCAAGGAACCTTTCTCTCCATCCTTCACTGTTGCCTGAACACTCATTACTGCAGACACACTCGTTTTATTGTACTAATATCCAGATCTTTGGCAAAAACAAACTGCCTTCTGCTATGGCCAAAATTTAGGTTATGACTCCATCAGTCCAGATCACCTTCTGTAATTTTAATATATTTTTATATATTTTATCACTTAATAGGAGGTCAAATTATGGACAATCAGTGCAAGCGACTCACATCTGTGATCAATGTACTTTCCTTCAACAGAACAACAGATTTTAATTTTTTAATTTGAAATCTGATCAATACAAGCTTGTCCTTCTATGGTCTAGCCGAATGAAGAGTCCACCCGATTTTCTTTGCAACAGCCATCTGCAAAATTATGCTAAAGTATATTGCCCATGCCCCACCTATAAGGTAGTGTGACTCATTCCATGTGTAACTCATTCTGCTACTATCCATTTCCTGGCACTGAAGACAATATCTTATCAGGGCGGACTGGACGGTAGGCAGAGAGGCAAATGCCCCCCGGCCGGTCTGTGTGCAGTCAAACTGGGCCGCAGTGTCTAGTTTAAATAAAGTTTAAAAAAAAATTTCAAACTTACCAACACCTACACGCACTTCCGGTCTGGACTCAAGGGCGCGCCTACTTATCCTGTCTGCAGTGTGTTTGCTGGATCATGTCTGGAATGCTCCGCCCCTAATGGGAACTAACTGTCACCACACCATGTTCGCTGCTGGAATGTTACGCCACTAGGCCCTACCCAGCTCCCTGTGAATTAGCAAGTTACATTTTATTTATAAGTCTGTGTGCTAGCTGCATTTTATATACAGGTCTATGGGCTGGGGCATTTTATATACACATCTTTTGGGCAGGGTAATTTTATATACAGGTCTGTGTGCTGGGCATTGGCTGGGGGATTTTTATATACAAGTCTGTTGCTGGGCATGGGTGCTGGGGGATTTTATATATCTGAGCTGTGGCTGGGCAGGGCCTGGGGCATTTTTAGATACAACTCTGTGTGCTGGGGCATTGGCTGGGGGATGTTATAAACAGGCCAGTGTGCTGTGCATTTTAGATACAACTAGTGTGTGCTGTCATGGGCTGGGGCATTTATACAGGTTGTGTGCTGGCATGGCTGGGGATTTTATACACAGGTCTGTGTGCTGGGCATGGGCTGGGGGATTTTATATACAGGTCTGTGTGCTGGCATTTTATATACAAGTCTGAGTGCTGGGCATGGCCTGGAGCATTTTATATACACGTCGTGTGCTGGGCATGGCTGGGCATTTTATGTACAGTCTGTGTGCTGGGCATGGGCTGGGGCATTTTATATACAGGTCTGTGTGCTGGGCATGGGCTGGGGCATTTTATATACAGTCGTGTGGTGGGCATGGGTGGGGCATTTTATATACAGATCTGTGTGCTGGACATGGCCAGGGGCATTTTATATACAAGTCTGTGCGCTGGCAATGGGTTGTGGCATTTTGTTACAAGCAGTGCTACTGGCTGGGCTTTTTGCATTATATATATGTTTGCATGTTGGCATGGGTTGGGGGCAATTCAAAAAAAGTGCTGCATGGAATGGCTGGGGGCATTTTATATAAACAATTCAGCTGCTGACATGGGCTAGGGCATTTTATATACACAGTTTCTGCTGCTGCATGGTTTGGGGGCATTCTATAAATACACAGTCTGATGCTGGCATGGGTTGGGGGCATTTTATATATAACAAGTCTGCTGCTGGCAGGTTTGGGGGCATTTTATATACCCAAGTCAGTGCTGTCTTGGTGATGGGCGTATTGGAGAGACAACTCCAATTCCCTCACCTCAATTCAGCAAGTGTTAAAGTCAGCCCTCCAGTACCACTGCTAGTGTAAGTCTGCCCTACAGTTCCAGACACACCCACTTTTTTGGCGGGCGCTTTGTGTGCAGAAGAAAATTGGGGAGGCTTTATTCAGTACCCAGTATTGTTAGCCCTACAGATCAGTTAGCCAATGTAAGCCGCTCTCAGTTTCTTACCTAGTATGTCAGCCCTCCAGATCATTAGACAGTGTTGTCAGCCTCAGGTAATTACCCAATATTGTACACCCTCCAGTTTCATACCAAGGATGTGAGCCCTCCAGTTAATTAAACAGCATTGTCAGCCATTCATTTCATTACCCATTATTGTCAGCCCTCCAGTTTCATTAGCAATGTAGTCAGGCCTTCAGTTTCTTTTACAGTTTTGTCACCATGCCAGTTCATCCAGTATTGTCAGCCCTCCATATCATTAAGCCATTTTAGTCACCCTCAGTTCATAAGCAGCTCAGCCCTCCAGTTCATAGCAGCAGCAGCCTCCATTCATAAGCAGCGTCAGCCCTCCAGTTCATAAGCAGCGTCAGCCCTCCATTCATAAGCACGTCAGCCCTCTAGTTCATAAGTAGCGTCAGCCCTCCATTCATAAGCAGCGTCAGCCCTCTAGTTCATAAGTAGCGTCAGCCCTCCAGTCATAAGCAGCGTCAGCCCTCCAGTTCATAAGCAGCGTCAGCCCTCCAGTTCATAAGCAGTGTCAGCCCTCCAGTTCATAAGCAGTGACCTCCAGTCATTACCAGTACTGTAACCTTATAGTTCATTACCCGTATTGTCAGCCCTCCCGTTCATTACACGTATTGTCAGCCCTCCGTTCATTCAATTATTGTCAGCTTTTAGTTCATTAGCCATTATCGTCAGCCCTATAGTTCATTCCCAGTGTTGTTAGCCCTCCGATCATTGGCCAGTGTTGATAGTCAGCCTTTTTAGTTCATTTCAGTATTGTCAGACCTCCAGTTCATTAGCCAGTATTGGCAGCTCTTTCACTTTTGCCTTATCAGCCCTCCGTTCATTATTGGTATAGTAAGCTGTCCTCTTTTCTTAGACTGTTACTGTTATCTTAACCACATCGTAAAAGGGGATAGTGGTCTTAAAAATAGTCATAACAATCAATAAAGTTGGTGTTGGCAAGTGGACATGTTCAAAGGTTTTGTTATTTACCGTTGTTATATTTGCCCCCCAGATCAAAAGGTCCCAGTCCTCCCCTGAATCTTATATACATACTGTAGTACATAGAAAGTAACTGAGTTTTAAATAAAGTCCAACCTTTATAACCCTCTTTTTAACCCTACTTATAGTTGATCTAGAGGATCAATATTCTATAGTATCCCTGTACCAACCAGAACTACAGTATATACAATACAAGGATTGTGGAAGCACTCCAATTTAGCGGAAGTGCTACTGATCTGGTCAAACATTTATACAAACATGAAAAGATAATCAATGCACCCTGGCATACTTTATAAACAAAGGGGTTTTGTATAAATTACTGTGATCACATGAATCAAAAGCCTTCCAACCCACGTCAAGGTAACCCCAGTCTGGAAGGTCCTAACTTCTAAACCTTTTTATTCAATTACGATTACTACCGTAGCAAACTTGCATTTCTCATTCTTACACACTGGATCCATATAACAGGCTCTCTCACTTCCCCCAGCCCTTTGTTTTTTTAAAAAGGGGAAGAGGCCATCCAGTGCTTTAATTCTCAATATTCTATGTATCTCTGTACCAACCAGTACTACAGTATATGTGTTAATACCAGTAATTCTCAATATTAAAAGTATCCTGTACCAACCAGAACTACAGTAATTAGTAATTCTCAATATTTTTTTCATTTTAGAAACTTATCAAGGCCTTTTTTAAAGCTATTCAATAAACTTGCCATTACCACAAATGTATTAATACCAGAATTCTCAATATTATATAATATCCCCGTACCAACCGAACTTCAGTATATGTATTAATACCAGTAATTTTCACTATTATATATATCCCTGCAACAACCAGAACACAGTATATGTATAATACCAGTAATTCTCAATATTATATAGTATCCCCCGTCCAACCAGAACTACAGTAGATGTATTAATACCAGTAATTCTCAATATTCTATAGTATCCATGTACCAACCAGAACTACAGTATATGTGTTAATACTAGTAATTCTCAATATTATATATTATCCCGTACCAACCAGAACTACAGTATATATATTAATACCAGTAATTCTCTATTATATAGTATCCCAGTACCAACCAGAATTACAATATTGTATTAATACCAGTAATTCTCACATATAATATAGTGTCCCTGTACCAACCAGAAATATAGTATATGTGTAATCCAGTAATTCTCAATATTATAAGTATCCCGTACCAACCAGAACTACAGATATGTATGTATTAATACCAGTAAATCTCAATATTATTTAGTTTTGAAACTTTTTAGCCCACTTTTAAAGCTATCCAATGAACTTGCCTTCCACATCTGCTGGTAGACAGTAACTTGGCTATAGCCCTCTTTCTAATATTTAAGTAAGTCGTGTAATATGAAGAGAAGAACATATCAGTATTTCCATGTCCATTGGTAGCCCTAATTGGTATCTCCACTGGTTAACCCCCTTTTTTCCTATTCAGTTTTTATGAGATGGGAGGTAAAGGATCTGTCTTGCCTTCCGTTCTCAATAAAATCTCATGAGCCGGGAACGAAGGTAAGGTACTTCAAAACTGCTATTTAGCATGATCAGCATCTAGCCTGACCTGTTCACCTGCAGAGGTTCCCCTGAGCCCCCCACCCTCAACAGTATAACAAAACAATGATCTACTGAACCAAAACACATTAACTATTGATGGAGATTCAGCAATCCAGGTTACAGTAACTGTATCAGACACTGAAACAATAAACAATTGTTTCCTAGCACCTGAGGCCATCAAACTTTCTCTGTGTGTTTATTGTTAAAGACAAGACCGCCGCATTTTATCAAATCTTCATGTTGATTTTCAAAATTAAGACTTCTGGCATATAGGACACATTCTTAATACATCTATACAGAAATGTGTGCAATTATAGCATTCATTTTTTTATAAATATTTCTAGGTAGAAAATAAAATTTTTCTAAGGTAGGTGAGTAAAGAGCACGAAGATATAATGAAACTCGGAAGAGAAAGTGTAAGTATAACTTTGAATTTTGCTTGAAAACCTGCACAGCTGAAAACAATCAAAGAAAGCAGAGAGAAATCAGAGCTGATTAGCACTGTGATAGCTGAAAGCAAAACAGAGAAATCAGATGATTCAGACTGTGACACAACTGAATGCAACCGATAGAAATCAAAGTTGATTAGGACTGTGACACAGCTAAATGCAATCAAGGGTCAGCTCAAAAATTGTGGGCAGACATACAGCCGGAACAATGTTGTGCCATAGGGTAGGAGGCAAATGTCTATAAAGGCAATTTAAAGGAGCCCCTGAGGAAGTGGAGGTTGCTCCACGAAACGCGTAGGGCGGAGTTCGGGTGTGTGTGCTCCTGGTCAGGATTCTCTGGACCCAGCAGTATGTGGTTTAATAGTTTATAAAGTTTTGACTTTTTAATTATCCATTACGAGTCCGGTTTCCTACCTCCAGTTGGGGATTTTCCCTGTGTTTCGTGCAATTTAAAGTGGATGCAATTTAAAATTCCTTCCATCTCTCATCTGAAATGTATCAATTTCTACAAAGGAAAATCTACTTCTCCTTTACAACCGTAAATCCCCTACCAAAGTGTCATTTCATACGGAATATCACCCTCCTGAAAAAAAACAAATACAAAATACAATCAAATATTATTACACATGTAATCAAAGATGCACTGGAACTTGTTATAGTAATAAGTATGACCAATCTTTATAATTATATTAATGGGGAATACAATAATGTAAATGCTAGTTTTGCCTAAGATGGTCATAAAAACTATTAGAATGACCTCCCAACACCCAACAGCTGACTGAGCTGCTCATTTTTTGATTGACTTGATTATACGATGAGGTCATGTGGCTTGCTACTAATGAAGCTCCAATAAACAGGCAAAACATTCATATTATTGATGTTAAGTAACTAAAGTCTCCAGACACATTGTCCCAACAGCAGAGCACATTTAAAAACATAAAATCTGTGTATTAACTCTCTCCTTAGCCGTGGCTGCTGGGTGATTTATGAAACTAACCTTGGGTACTAGTGGTCAGCTCTGCTAAGGCAGAATTCCCATGCACCTTATCCAAAATAAATCTAGAGACCAAAGTCCATTTCAAATGCTTCAACGAAAAGGAAGTTTAATATAGCCACTTACCTTCTGTCTATGAAGAAGATCTGTCGATAATAACTGAAACTAGAAATACATTGTTATGCTCTAATGTACTTAGAATTGTATACAGGATGTCATTGTGGATAGGACTACAAACAGCTATGGTTCTTCGTTCATCCTTCTGGGATTGATTGAAGAACAGGAGGTTAGGCAAAGCTCCTTAACCTCCTGTCTTAATCAATACATTATAGGAATAGTTCACTTTTGAGTGACTATTCCTTTAAGTTATATTGATTGTCAGATGTGAAAATTAATAGGTTGGATGGAGAATTGATTATGAAAAGCACTACTGATTTATTTAGGATAAGGTATCACTTATGCTGTCAATGTTCACCATGGAAAGGATTGCTAATGTATATCAGTTCTCTCTTTCTTGTTGTTCACTTATGTATCAAGCTTCCATCAAGAGAAGCTAAATATATATGAATGAACATAGGTTTTATTATTCCTAGCTGTATCTCTGACTTCTGGAAACATCAGGGGGACAATGCCAGAGTACCTAGTACATAGATACATATTTCTAGCTCAATTTTCTCCTTTGCCAGAGGTGCCAAGAAACTGTCTGGGTGGCTTGTCCGTGACCCCTCTCCAAATAATACCAAACGTGGAGCAAAATGTTGATACTGTGTGGTATTTTGCACCTGCATGATGTCACTGGTAGGCCAGCAGGGATGGTATTTTCTTTTTAAAGGGCATGTCCCCAATGGGAGTAGGGAAAGTGCAGACATAAAGTAGATATTTGTGGTTAAACTTAAAGCCTCTTTGTTTAATGCTTTAAGTTTCCACGCCTGACATCAATCACAAATAACGATACACAGGCCAGGAGTTAGTTCCGAACTTTTATTGTGATTAATGTAGATTGTTAATATCTCTTTTAAGGGCATGTCCACCCGAAATGAAACTTTAAGGATAAGGTAGGTATTTCGGCTTTAGTACCGTATTTAGTACCGTTTGTGGAAAGTAGCCTAAATGAGAAGCTGGAAATTGCAGTTCCTTACATTACATTACATCTTAACTTCCCCTTTCAAACAAGACAGCCGTACTTCAGCTACTTGGGTAACATACATATTTTATTTTATTGTCAAGAACAAACGCTGAAAAAAAAGAAGATTTTTTACTTTTTAGCCCTGTCTTGTTGCAAAAAAACAAAAAAAAACGTATCTCCTACCTATTCACTTTAATATTAATCTTTCAGGTTGATCAACTAAACTGCTTCATTCATGACAGGGGCGACAGATTTACCTGAGCAGAATTCAGGAGGGGTGGGGTGGAAAGGGGTATATGGACAGAGAAACCTTTACATAATGTGCTATTAAGGAAAAGTTCACTGCAATCCCGGCTCTTCTAACAGTAATTGAAGAATGGAAGGTAAGACATAGCTCCATTACCTCCCGTTATTCAATTAATGCAAACTCTTGGTCTGGCACTATTTGAAAGCTTGCTATGATTATCTTATTTAGCAATTAAGGTATCACCTTTATACCATTTTTATTATTTTTTTAATTCAAATGGTACCCTGCCAAGAAGCACGTATATTCTGTATTCAGACAAGGACAGTGCCACAGAGCACTTTTTACCTGCAATACGAGACAATGACAAAGAATGGCAGCACATCATCATTTGTTAAAATTGATGGCAAAGATGGCAGCACATCAAGTTAAAATTGATGTGACTAGTTTGATCTTAAAAAAAAAAAAATAGTCGATATTTAAATGAATGATAAACATATTTCCAAACTTTGCGCACACGCGGAATTGATGGTCAAACTGAAATTTTTAAGTAAAACACCAAAATTTTATGAAAAACTCTATTTTCACCATCAAAACTTTGATGCATCTGTACTTTTGACTCAAACCAAGTTGAGGACAAAACCTTTTTAAATTTAAAAAATTTATAATCTCCAAAGTTACATACCGTATATACTCGAGTATAAGTCAAATTTTTAAGGCTTTAAAGTTAGCCTGAAACCTAGCCTCGACTTATACTCGGGTCAAGTCCTAATTTAGATCCAAATTCTGCAATTGTGGATAGTAACCAGTAGGTGGCGCTGTGTTAACCTGCATAGAAAGTTACAGGAGCTGATCTGCCTTTACACTTCCTGCTTCCTGTAGTCTGGCTGCTGGACTCACTCAGCATTCACGCTCATCTGGATGCTGTAAATCTGATGGGTCTCTTCAGTTTGGGGCAAAAAACAGCTGCTAGTTCAGTGCAAATGACAGCTTGAAACTACAACTCTCAGGTGACATTTTTAACTATTGGGGTCAGAGATCCTTACTATATGGGGGTCAGGAGAATTGTAAATGATGGTAAGCTTAAAGAGATGTCCACCCCTCTTTCCAAAAACTGATATAATGTAGATAACCCCCCAAAACCTTAACTTCGTTTTAGTCAAAATTTACAAATCAGCTCCCACACAGAGCTATTATACTTGCATGCTCCTCGCTCCACCGCACTTCCGGGTAAGGCAGTCAGTGTCGGCCGTGACTGTGACGTCACGGCCAAACACTGACTGCCATTCCCGGAGCAGTCTCCACTGCGGCTGCTCAAGAACACAAAGAGAACAGAGCAGCCACAGTGGAGACGTGGAGAAGAACCCGGAAGCGGCGTGGAGCAGGAGCTTGTAGTATAATAACTCTGTGTGGGAGCTGATTTCTAAATTTTACTAAACGAAGTTAAGGTTTGGGGGGTTATCTACATTATATCAGTTTTTGGAAAGAGGGCAGACTGTCCCTTTAATTAAAAGTTTACTGAACCTTGCCACTCCAATTTTTAGAAACTGCAACTCCCAGCAACAAGCATGCTGGGAGTTGTAGTTTGCAAACATCTGGAGTGCCAAGGAATTGGAGGTTACTGATACTGGATGTGGCTATTACTGTATGGAATTCATGTATGGGAATTCTGCTGTCCATTTAAAGGCAACTAATTTCTACCCTTGCTTATACTCGAGTCAATCAGTTTAATACATTTTTCAGGTAAAAATAGGTACCTCGGCTTATACTCTGATCGTCTTATACTCGGTATATCGGTATGTAACCTATATTCTTGTAGGATAATGATGTCACAATTTCCCACACTCCCCTGGACAGCTGTCCACTGCCCTTCCTAGACATTTTCTTGTCAGCTTCCTTTTTATTCAGCCACTGTGGCACCAAGTCAGAGGAGGTGCAGGAATATAGGTGACATCACTTCCCACCCCTCCATGCCCATTGCCATATAAACGAATGTAAGAAACCTGGGAGATATCAACCTTTGGTTAGTTTTAATGGATAGTATACTGTATTTGTAACTTGTTCTAACGGGGTAGCTGTACCATAGTGAAATAATGTGGTGGTGTTTATTTTAGCTATCCCTCTCCCCTCCCCTACCTGCAGCTGTTAAACCTTCTTTTCTGGCACTGTGGTGAACTCCTGTAGCAGGACCTTCCCTACGCGATTCAGTAAGCAAATTCCTGTACTCAGCCTCACAATACTGTTCCTTCAGTATTGCACTGTGCGCGCGCCCTGGTGACGTTGGCGTGCGTGCGTCAGTGACGCCATAACGCACACCAGCGAGCAGTCGGGTAGATCTCACATGAGAGGAAGGTGCGAGATCTGCCTGACTGTTGAGCTGGCACGCGTGATGAGTCACCGATGCACGGCACCAATGTCATCGGGCACGTGCAAGAGAGTATTGTGAGGCTGAGTACAGGAATTTGCTTACTGAATCGCATGGGGAAGGTCCTGCTACAGGAATTTCACCACAGTGCCAAGAAAAGAAGGTTTAACAGCTGCAGGTACCACCCCACAATTATCACTATGGTACAGCTACCCGCTTACAACAGTTACAAATACGGTATACTTATCTTTTAAGGAAGCAATCCAGGGCCAGGAGCGTAACTACCAGGGGATCAGACTACAGGGGGGGCCGGCAGCCAGAGGAGACCCTTCTAATGTTTCCTTTGACAGATATAGTCTTCTTCAGAAAACCACTGTGGATGTAGTACAGATAGGTGCCCCATTATAGTTTTACTGGGGGGCACAGTGATTCCTAGTTACGCCACTAACCAGGGTTCTAGATTGCTGACATTTCTCTACCGTAAATTGAAAGAGAACATTAGTTTTGTTTACAGGGTATCAGTTTTTATACAGGGTGATTGTTGCCTTCAGCAACATTTGCCGAGAATATTGCTTTTCCTCTAATGCCAACAGACAATGCTGCTGCAATGCCAATCTCCACCATAAGATGGAAATGTACATCTGTACAATGTGTAAAACTATACTGGCCAGTAATTTACAGAATTTCAGAAAAACAGGCGTACATCCACCATAGGGACATTATCATGTTTTTATAGCTTTATTACGGGCAAATTAAGCCCAGACTAGTTGAGGAAACCGAAAGCTTCAATGAAAAAAACCTACTCTAACCTGTATGTAGCAATGTACCGAAAGAAAGTACAGGGTAAGAATTGTACATGCAGTGCATGAGGCAGTGATTGTAATTTGTGAGTCTTCCGCAGCAACAAAAAATTGTGAAGTAGCCTAGTTAAAAGGTAACATCTGATTGAGGCAAATTAACATGCAAGAGCATTTTGGCACCTCTCATTAAATAAGCCTGTAAAAGGCTCTAATGCATAATAGATTTACAATGTAATCTAACTATGGGAAGCTATTAAGACAACTAAAGGAAGATGGATATGTTGTGAAAACTCTGAGCAGTTCACCAAACTAACATTTCTTGTATTGTCTTATACACACACACAACAATTCAACCCTCTAACCACTGCGTAAATGCGTCTCTCGATCCCCCAAAAAAATCACAGAAACTACATCTTTAACAAAACTAAAAACGCATTTACCATTCTGTTTTAATTGTAATATCCAGCAAGGAAAATGTTAACTTTGCCTTTCTAAGGCTTGAGATCTATTATTGAATAACTAAATGGTATAAACAGAAAACAGAGAAGTCAGCAATGCAGGTATAATTGTATCTTATTATTAGAGGTGGCCAAATCCGTACGACAATCTTGCTATCAATATTCACATCAGAACTCCATATTTCCAGTAGAAATCTTGGCTTCAACCACAAAATCGATTTTGTTGCTTTTTTTCCCCATTAGTTTCCAAATACTGTGTTTTTAAAAATGGTAATTTTGCAGCAAAACTGGTTTTGTGATTAAATTACATCCTAATTAATCATGTGCTAAATGTCTCTTTATACACTTACATGAAGATCAGTCTTTGGTCATATGGATTGATGTGGTCCTCACTAATTAGCTCTGCTGCTCTCAAACTAATTAAATGTAAGAGGGGTGTCAAAGATCTCCAAATCTGCATATAATGACACACCCACTTAAACATGATACTAGGGATTTCCATTAAAATACCTAAAGTTAACTTTTATTACAACAAATTGAGACTAGAAGTATCAATCATTTTTGAACTCGGAAAACCTTTTTTCTATTTTATCTTAATAACCAAAAGTCTTCTGTTTGAAATCTAAAGGACCCAGCAGATGCAATTTGCCAAGTGTTTGAAAAACAGTCCGCGGTAAAGCTTTGAAAGTCAAATGACTCTCTGCATATATTTATCACCAAAAAAGAGTGGAGGTGAAAAATGATATATTTTGTGCTTTTTCAAAAGAACACTTTGGACCTTCGGTATGTATGTAAATCTTAGAGGAAGTCATGGTGTTTACATAATGTTTGAAAATATTCGCTTCCTTATTTTAAATGTTGCATTCTTGCGAAAGTCAAATAAACACCTCGTCCTCGGAAAAGTAAGAAACATGGAGTAACGCAGATAGAATTTTTTTACCTCTTTATTTCTGTAAGCAGCGAATATTGTTATTTTTGAGGATCTGCAAGAGATTCATTTAAGAAGTGCAGGAAAAAACCACAGTTAATTTGGGGATTGGAAAAAAAAAAGCAATTGTCCATCAAGTTAAACCCCTTCATTCAACCCCCCCTCCAATGAAAGTATAGCCATCTACTAAAAATATTTACTGTGTGCTGAGCTTAAGTTATCATATTCCCTGCAAACTCTTCTTTCATGAAAACAAACCCAACCCAACACAAATTTCCGAAGGTTTATAGAATAAAAGTTTATTACTTGATAGGAAGGAACAAGTCACAAGTGTGTCCTCTATCTTCAGCCCCTTTGTGGTTCTCGATATTTCAGTACTGGTCAGTTCTACCTACACTTTATAGGACAGCCTGGTCTTCATGCCAATGATTGTATTAAGTCTTAAGGGCAACTAAAGCCACAGAACAACATTGACCAGAAGGCAGAACACCTTTGAATAAAACCAGTAATTTGTGGTCTTACCTCTCGTTTTGATACGGGTGCTGGGAATTTACCTAAATAACATATAGTTTGTGCTTTACTTCTCAGCTTTCTAGTATCAGACAGTTTGGTCAACGACCATTACGTGTTCTGCACATGCTCAGTCCTTAGCTATGGCACAAACTTGTTACAGTTGGTCACACCCATTAATAACTATCTCATCCATCCTTTACAGGACACATTCAAGCAAGGAAGCATGTACTGAGGTCAGGAGGTGTGGTTGACACTGCACATACACACAGATACTTTATCCAGTTCTTACAGACTTTGATTTACTTAAGTTTACTAAAGTGGCATTTTATAGTTTAATGTGTTTTTTAGGGGGGTTATTTGCAGATTCTGGAGTATAAAAAATAGGGTTTAGTTTCCTTAATACTCCACCCTCCATGGTGGTCACCCCCACAGTGCATTACTTCATCGGCACAAGCAGCAAAAGGCATCTCCCTCACTTTCTGATGTGCTAATGGTGTCAATTGCATTCTTCACTCAGGTCAAGCCACCACCTCCCCCCTCAGGTTTATTCCCTCCTATCTGTTTTTTGTTTACCCTACACATGCTGTTGTTCAGTTTGCATCTGTTTTAGGGAAAAAATTGTTGTGGATATAAAGTTCCTTTAATGCTTTAAGTTTAAATGTCTTTATGTAGGAGGATGGCTCCTTGCAGTTTTTCCACCAGGAAATGGCCACCTGGGACATGCAGTAGGAGCCAAAATTGGCTGTAGCAGAAATGGTACAAGGTCAAAGTTTTTTTCCAGTACCTTTCTTCCCATTCACACCATTCAGTGAATACCTAGCAATTAGAAATCAATCCCTGCAGGTAGCTGATCAATTCCACTGCTTATTTACAGACCATCAGCCAGAATTTATTGAAAATCACAATATTACACAATATTTGACACAACGCCACAAGACCAATGTGTTGCTTACAACTGATTTTTAGGCAAAAAGTCATCAAATCATGGCCAGTCCTGCAGTCTTTATTAGACCACACGGGGTTGGATAGAAACATGTACTGTGACTGACTTGCAATCAATATATAGATTAGTACATCTGTTTGTGGAAATATTGAACCAAAATATTCCTGTGTGTTCCAGGCCAAGAGTATAGAGATATTTGGGAGAAAGGGGAAAAGCGGAAACACACGTATACCGTAATAAATAAAAATGGAGTGAAAGTGAATTAGTACATTAGGAACTGAGTAAAGTTTAGTACATTAGAACGGAGTAAGTTTAGTAATTAGACTAAGTTAAAGTTTAGTACATTGGGAACTGAGTAAAGTTTAGTAAGATGAGTGTATAGAATGAGTATACATTGAATGTATAGTACATTAGGAAACTATAAATTAGTAAGAACTGAGTAAAGTTTAGTACATTAGGAACTGAGTAAAGTTTAGTCATAGAACTGAGTAAGTTTAGTACATTGGGAACTGAGTAAGTTTAGTACATTAGGAACTGAGTAAGTTTTAGTAACATAGGACTGAGTAAAGTTAGTACATTAGACGAGTAAGTTTTGTACATTGGGATGAGTAAAGTTTAGTACATTAGAACTGAGTAACGTTTAGTACATTAGGAACTGAGTAAAGTTTAGTACATTGGGAACTGAGTAAAGTTTAGTACATTAGGAACTGAGTAGTTTTAGTACATTGGGAACTGAGTAAGTTTAGTCATTAGGAACTGAGTAAAGTTTAGTACATTAGAACGGAGTAGTTTAGAGCATTAGGAACTGAGTAGTTTAGTACATTGGGAACTGAGTAAGTTTAGTACATTGGGAACTGAAGTAGAAGAATTAGTAAGTAACATTAGGAACTGAGTAAAGTTTAGTACATTAGGAATGAGTAAATTTTAGTACATTGGAACTGAGTAAAGTTAGTAGCTGGAACTGAGTAAGTTTAGTACATTAGGAACTGAGTAAAGTTTAGTACATTGGAACTGAGTAATTTAGTACATTAGAACTGAGTAAAGTTTAGTACATTAGGAACGAGTAAGTTTAGTACATTAGGAACTGAGTAGTTTAGTACATTGGGAACTGAGTAAAGTTTTAGTACATTAGGAACTAAGTAAAGTTTAGTACATTAGGAACTGAGTAAAGTTTAGTACATTAGGAACTGAGTAAAGTTTAGTTACATTGGAACTAGTAAAGTTAGTACATTAGGACTGAAGTAAACTTTAGTACATTAGGAACTGAGTAAGTTTAGTACATGGGAAACTGAGTAGTTTAGTACATTAGGAACTAACGTAAAGTTTAGTAATAGTGAACTGAGTAAAGTTTAGTACATTAGGAACGAGTAAAGTTTAGTTACTTAGGAAACTGATAAAGTTTAGAGTACTAGGAACTGAGTAAGTTTAGTACATTAGGAACTGAGTAAAAGTTTAGTATACATTAGGGAACTGAGTAAAGTTTTAATAGTACTTAGACTGAGTAAGTTTATACATTAGGAACTGAGTAAAGTTAGTACATTGGGAACTGAGGTAAAGTTTAGTACTTGGGAACTGGAGTAAAGTTTAGTACATTGGGAACTGGTAAAAGTTAGTAATTGACTGATAAAGTTTAGTATATAAAAAACGAGTAAATAAAAAAAAAAAAAAAAAAAAGAACATTAGGAACTGAGTAAAGTTTAGTACATTAGGAACTGAAGTAAGTTTAGTACATTGGGAACTGAGTAAAGTTTAGTACATGGGAACTGAGTAAAGTTTAGTACATGGGAACTGAGTAAAGTTTAGTACATTGGGAACTGAGTAAAGTTTAGTACATTAGGAACTGAGTAAAGTTGTACATTAGGAACTGAGTAAAGTTTAGTACTTGGGAACTGAGTAAAGTTTAGTACATTGGAACTGAGTAAAGTTTAGTACATTGGGAACTGAGTAAGTTTAGTACATGGGAACTGAGTAAAGTTTAGTACATTGGAACTGAGTAAAGTTTAGTACATTAGGAAACGAGTAAAGTTAGTATATTAGGAACTGAGTAAAGTTTAGTACATAGGAACTTTTCAACTTTAGGAATTAGGATATAGTTCAACAATAGGTTTAACCCACTGGTGAGCATCTTTACTGTACCTATCTCTGATTTCTGTATATGACTGGAAACCTTTACCAATCGCTGGCGGCAACTTTACACGGTAACAAATCACTGTAATAATAACATTTTGAAGTAATAATTGGTAAACTATGCAAATGATTATACTATACATGTACATGCTGTTTAAGGTCGGGCTTCTTGGAAATCATTGTTAATGCAAAGATGAAAACTTCATAGGAAATGTCAGCTCACGGCAGATTAGACCATTATTTCCATAACCGTACAGAAAACAATGTACCATTCAGAACCTCCATTATGCGCCATTCAGAATTGTGTGTGACAGTTGACGCTATCAGGAAGTGCCATGTTTTGGATTTCACACTTTCCTTATGTAACAGTTAATATAGTGACTGTTAATACCCCCCGGGTTTGATAAAATATAAAATAGTATTGAAATTAAATAAATGGACCAATTTGCGGAGAATTATTGTTATACGTGTTATACCCCTTCCATTCTTTGCTTTATGTTAACCTTACATGATTGTTTGTTTTGTGGTTAAGCTAATGAATGGGCATTGCCTACTTATGATCCCAAATGATATGACTGTCACTTTAAAGATAAAAAGGATTGTTTTCATTCTTAGGGGCATATTTAAAAGGTTCGTTAACTTTTCGCGTCCGTTTTCGCGGACATTAACGCATAAATCCGTTTAACGCGATTTAAAATGTCCGAAAACGGCCGTGAAAAGTTAACGAAGCGTTAACCCTTCGCGCGATACTTACCTGTTACGCCGCTTTCTATTTATAAAGCGGCGGTACTGGTTTCGCTCTGCTAGTATTGGCTGTCAGCCGATACTAGCCCCCGCGGCGGGGACGGGGCAGTCAACCCGCGGTTGGGTGGTCGCACCCGCCCCCGGAGACACGGCCCACAACGCCCCCGCGCAGCGGATACCACCCGCCGCCACTTCCCACGCAGCCCCTCCCAACCCGTTCCCCGCTCGCGCAATCTCGGAACGGGAAGGCAGGAGGGCTGCTGGGAAGGGGCCGCAGCATGTGGTCCGCGACCACCCGCCCGCGCGCCCCTCCCCGGCAACCCCTCCAGCCCCGCGCCCCAGAATTCATTTCTGATTGGTCAATTTTTTAATGCTGGTTTGCATGCTTTACATTAACCAATCAGATTACTGGAAAGTTCTGAATCTGATGGTTAATGTAAAGCATGCAAACCAAGCATTAAAAAATTGACCATCAGAAATGAATTAGGGGTTTCTGCAAACCTATATATAAAGAGTGCACTCCGCTGCGGAAACTCAGATGCCATCGCAGTAGATGGCTGAAGAAAGAAGCAGGCTGCAACATCGGCTCCGCTGAGGCGGCGGTGCCAGCGGGCTCACTGGTGGCCGCAGTGAGTCTGCCTGGCATCGGCGACCTGAGTGGGGTTGGTGTCGCCAGCCCGAAGACGTCGCGTCGGATCAAGACGCTGGCAACATCGGCTCTGTTGTCGCCGGCGCCCGCCGGGGTATCCCTGGCGGCCGCAGGGGTACCTCTCGGGGGTCGGCGCGGAGCTGGTGTCGCCGGGACTGAAGAAAGAAGACGCCGCCCAAGGGCTCTTTAAGAGCCGCACACTGGGGTCCCGGTTCGAGCTGCGGGACCCCCGCCAAAGGCACTTGTCAGCGCCGCAAGCCCCTACAGGGCCGGGAGGGCCCCCTTCTCAGGGGCCCTTCTCGCAACCACCTCCGCGGCCCCTTCCCGCAGCCCCTCCTAGCCTCCCGTTCCGAGATTGCCGCGAGCGGGGAATGGGTGGGAGGGGCTGCTGGGAAGCGGCGGGGGGTTGTGGGCGGGGTGGGCGTATGCCCGCCCCCTTAGGAGATGCGTTGGGAAGGGATTTAAGTCCCTTCGCGGCAATACTACAGTATTGCCGCGAAGGGGCTTAAAATTACCGCAACACATCGCGGCCACGATACATACACGGGAATGGGCGCTCGCCGTTAAAATACGGCGATAGCGCTATTTTCGCGGCCGCGATGTGCGGGGTAATTTTTTGGCGTTATTTTCGTTCCTTTATAAATAGCCCCTTAGACTTGGACAGCCAATGCTTAATAGAGGAGTATTTAATTAACCCACCCTGGTCCAGTTCCAAAATTGGATTTATCTAAGTCCATATACTGTATATTTAAATCTGGATGTCCAACCTGCAGCCCTCCAGAAGTTTATTAACTCCAACTCCCAGCATTCCCCTACAGCAGAGAGCATCTATTGAATACTGGGTTGTGGTTTTTAACATTTGTGGGACTAGAGGTGGATCATCCTGAATAAATGGTTACCATAAAGTCAGTCTCCTTTTTCTGACTGCACGTATATGCACCCACCTCCAGCTCAGGTTTTTTGCACTTTTCCCCCACCTTGTAAGGTCAAAATATTTGGAAAGAAATGTGTCAACCCTATGGGGAACAAATCCTCTTACTGGAGGAGGTTTTTTTTTGCCATATCTTTAATAATTCATGAATTTAAAGGAGAATTAAAGCTAAAATATAAGTTGAAATGGTGTGTATGTAATTGTAAGTTAACAGATTTGAAACTGGTTAGTAAGAAAACCAATCGTTACCCACTGCGAAGGAAGGCTGTAAAAATCAAGATATTCCAAAACCTCAGTTACATCTATCAGTTAGATTCTAGAACCCAGTCAGGCTTCTTAAATGTAAGCTTTACACGGTTGCATTTTATTCACCTGCTAATACACATATAAAAGATATTGCATCTACTTTCTTACATTACAAACTGGTTCAATTAAAGATGAATCCATTCCCCGATGCAGTGTGATATTGTTTCCTTTCCCACAAGTGGTTAAGGAAGATTTTCACATCTGACTGGATCCATTTCTTAGTTTACGGTTAGGTTGACTAGTTAAGTATTTCCCAGTAATAGTGTACGTTGAATGATTAGCGATACCTTGTTGCCTGTGTATGTTACATAACACAGAGGAGAGCTTGTCTCCATGTATACAGTTATTTTAACTGTGATAAATAGCTCACACATTGAAGTTGATTTCACTACATCATGTATTTGCAATGAAAAATACTTTTTAGTATTGTTAACTGTGGACTTGCACTTTTCCTCTTTCTTTTTTGTGACTTACTACAATGTATCTTTAGAGGATAATACAGCCTAAAAACTGCTATTTAATGCAGGGTCTCATTTTGGGATGAATCTTGTTTCCATTTTTTCCTCTTTCTTTAACAAATCGGTTATGCCTTCTTCAGTATCAACTGTTTGGCAATATTTATATGAGTACAGTAAAAGGATTAAGCTAGTTGGTCTTACCGTTATACTCGAGTATAAACCGTCCCAGTATAAACCGAGGTACCTAGTTTTAGGTAAAAAAGGAGGAAAACCACACTGACTCGAGTATAAACCGAGGGGGTAGTATTTGCCACTAAAGATGTTTGGAAACTACAACTCCCAGCATGCTTATTGCTGGGAGTTGTAGTTTTCAAACATCTTAAATTGCAAATACTTACAAATAAGAGTAAAACCTCTTTATTTGTGCATACTGTATGCACAAATATAGGAGGATTTACCCCTATTTGCAAGTATTTGCCACTTAAGATGTTTGAAAACTACAACTCCCAGCATAAAGCATGTAGTTTGTAAGCAAATAAAGAAGTGTTTACTCCTATTTGTATGTATTTGCCACTTAAGTGGTCCTGTGCAAGAATGTTTCTCCTACCTTGTCCGGCGGCCACGCAATCCGCATCCTCCTCCACAGCCTCTGCGCATCCGGATGATGTCACTACCCGGCGCCTCTCACTTTGCGGCGCCGGGTAGTGACATCATCCGGATGCGCAGAGGCTTTGGAGCGAGGATGCGGATCGCTGCGGCCGCCGGACAAGGTAGGGAAACATTGACTCGAGTATAAACCGAGGTAAGACCTCGGTTTATACTCAAGTATATATGGTATGTCGGAATTGCAAATGATCAATGCTCCTTTATAACACATGTTATATTTAAGTTGTCCTGCCCAAAACCTAGAAGTGCAAAATCACAAAAACGTGCCAAAATGAAAATGTTTTTTTTTTTTTTTTATATTGATATTTTGCACACAACATCATATTGCGAGTAGCTAGAGCTAGAATGCTTGGGCTGACTTGGAACATTCTACTGAGCCGGCTTTATCTGTAGGCTACATAGCGAGACTGCACTATCTTCGCTTCACCCTCTGATATCCTGTACATTTAAATGCTGCCCGAGTTTAGCTACAGCAGCTATCCATTAAGCCCCAGGTGGGCTGTGTTACCTCATTATATTCCCTGTTTAAATATTCAAATATTCACAAGCACGTTAATTATTTATAATGTCCATTTCTTGTTTTTTGCTTGCAGATAAAAACTAGTACAACAATTCCTGTTAGCTGATCACACAATATCCTTGCACAAAATGCTGCATTAAATCTGGTGGCCCTGGTCGGAGGCCACATAATTATCAGCTGCAGTGACTTAGCAATGGAAGGTAGCAAGTTTACTTCCCCTTCGTTACATTGCTCCAACTTGTAATTTGCTTCCCCAGGTGAGACAATAGGGCGTCAACTAATCTTTGCATTTAAAAACTTAATTTGGTTGTTATAATAGAATTCCTCCTTCAGAGTTATGTCATTTAAACTTCTTCAGGTCTTCGGTATCCCCTGTTTCATCTTGTTTAGTAATTTTGGGTGAAGGCATGTCTTCCTGTAAATGACAGGATTGGTGTGTTTGATGTAATTCAGTTTTGAATTAAACATAGTAACATAGTAATTGAGATTGAATAAAGACATATGTCCATAAGTCCAACCTTTATACGCTCCTTTTAACCCTACCTAACATTTGATCAGAGGAAGGCAAAAAAAAAAAAAAAAATAGCCATAAAAAATAAAAGGGGGGGGGGGATTCCTTCTGACTTCACATGGCAATGGGAAATATCCAACCAGAACTTCAGTATATGTATTATACCAGTAATTTCAATATCTATAGTATCTCGTACCAGTATACAGTATATGTGTTAATACCAGTAATTCTCATATATAAAGTATCCTGTACCAACCAGAACTTCAGTATATGTATTAATACCATAATTTCAATATTTCTATAGTATCTCTGTACCAACCAGTACTACAGTTAGTGTTATACAAGTATTCTCAATATTATAAAGTATCCTGTACCAACCAGAACTTCAGTATATGTATTAATACCAGTAATTTTCAATATCTATAGTATCCTGTACCAACCAGTACTACAGTATATGTGTTAATACCAGTAATTTCAATATTATAAAGTATCCTGTACCAAACAGAACTACAGTATATGTATTAATACCAGTAATTCTCAATATTCTATAGTATCTCTGTACCAACCAGAACTACAGTATATGTATTTATACCAGTAATTCTCAATATTTTTTTCATTTTAGAAACTTATCAAGGCCACTTTTAAAGCTATTCAATAAACTTGCATTACCACAAATGTATTAATACCAGTAATTCTCAATATTATATAATATCCCCTACCAACCAGAACTTCAGTATATGTATTAATACCAGTAATTTTCACTATTATATAGTATCCCTGCAACAACCAGAACTACAGTATATGTATTAATACAGTAATTCTCAATTATATAGTATCCCCGTTCCAACCAGAACTACAGTAGATGTATTAATACTAGTAATTCTCATATTCTATAGTATCCATGTACCAACCGAACTACAGTATATGTATTAATACCAGTAATTCTCAATATATATAGTATCCCTGTAACCAACCAGAACTACAGTATATGTATTAATACCAGTAATTTTCAATATTATATAGTATCCCTGCAATAACCAGAACTACATATATGTATTAATACCAGTAATTCTCAATATTATAAGTATCCCTGTACCAACCAGAATACAGTATATGGATACAAACATCGGGGAGGGCGCTCCGAACACAGGACTCAGACGCAACAGGCTACCGTATATCGCTCCGAGTATAAGTCGGTACCTATTTTACCTGAAAAATGTATAAAAACTATTGGCTCGAGTATAAGCCGAGGGTAGAAATTAGTTGTCATTTAAATGGACAGCAGAATTCCCATACATGAATCCAATACAGTAATAGCCACATGCCAGTTACCAGTAACCTCCAATTCCTTGCACTCCAGATGTTTGGAAACTACAACTCCCAGCATTCTTTGTTGCTGGGAGTTGCAGTTTCTGACATGTGGAGTGGCAAGGTTCAGTAAACTTTTAATTAAGCTTACCATCATTTACAATTCTCCTGAACCCCATATAGTAAAGGGCACTCTGACCCCATATAGTAAAGGGCACTCTGACCCCCATATAGTAAAGCACTCTCTGACCCCAACAGTTAAAAATGTCACCTGTGAGTTGTAGTTTTAAGCTGTCATTGCACTGTACTAGCAGTTTGTTTTTGCCCCAAACTGAGGAGACCCTCAGATTACAGCCTCCAGATTAGCAGTGACAGTGCTAGTCCAGCAGCCAGACTACAGGAAGCAGAAGTGTAAAGCAGATCAGCTCTTGTAACTTTCTATGCAGGTTTACACAGCGCCACCTACTGGTTACTATCTAAAATTGCAGAATTTGGATCTAAATTAGGACTTGACCCGAGTATAAGTCGAGGTTAGGTTTTCAGGCTAACTTTAAAGCCTTAAATTCGACTTATACTCGAGTAATACGTGTATAAACATAACCTTTTATTCGGAACTCCATGTAAACATCGACAGTTAGTGCCAGAAAACCATCTCAAAGGTGCAACAAACAGGTGGTCTGACGCGTTTCACGGCATCCCGCCGCTTCATCAGAGACTCACCAAGGGAGAGCACAGAAATACAGTATATGTTTTATACCAGTAATTCTCAATATTTTTTATTTTAGAAACTTATCAAGGCCACTTTAAGCTATTCAATAAACTCATTACCACATGTATAATACCAGTAATTCTCAATATTATATAATACCCC
>JAACNH010002968.1:0-32987 GCA_019447015.1 Hymenochirus boettgeri
GGCCATAGACTATATTGTAAGGTAGTGCTGGAAAGTAATGGTGACCATACACTATATTGTAAGGTAGTGCTGGAAAGTAATGGTGACCATACACTATATTGTAAGGTAGAGCTGGAAAGTAATGGTGGCCATAGACTATATTGTAAGGTAGTGCTGGAAAGTAATGGTGGCCATAGACTATTTTGTAAGTTAGTGCTGGAAAGTAATGGTGGCCATACACTATATTGTAAGGTAGAGCTGGAAAGTAATGGTGGCCATACTTTCCATACTGTACTGTACTATAGTGTACTATACTATACTATACTATACTATACTATACTATACTGTACTATACTGTACTATACTATATACTATACTGTACTGTACTATACTGTACTATACTATATACTATACTGTACTGTACTGTACTATACTATACTGTACTATACTGTACTAGTACTACACTGTACTTACTGTACTGTACTGTACTATACTATACTGTACTATACTACTGTACTATACTATACTGTACTATACCTGTACTAGTACTGTACTATGCTACTATACTGTACTATACTGTACTGTACTGTAACTATACTACTACTGTACTAATCTGTACTATACTATACTGTACTATACTGTCTACTATACTGTACTAATACTGTACTATACTGTACTATCCTTACTGTACTATACTGTACTATACTACTACTGTACTATACTGTACTGTCAACTGTACTATACTAATCCTGTACTAATACTGTACTATACTGTACTGTACTATACTGTACTATACTATGAAACAGCTAAAACAGCCAAGTAGATTTATAGTTTGGAGTTGAACATGCCCCTTAATATATTTTGAAATTGTGATTGATAGGAAAGGTGGGTGGGTAGAAAGGCTTTGATGGTCCTTTAAAGGAGAACTAAAGGCCCCAAGACAACATTGTCCGAATAGACAGTGCACATTCACAAACACACAACAAGCTGTGTCTCATGTCTCCCTTTGCTGTACATGCTGGAAGGTTTATGAAAATAACCTGTGTGTACTAAGGGTCAGCTCCCATAATTCCCCTTATCTGGGAACACCCAGCTAAGTGTCCGCCAGACACTTCACAGGAAACTGCAGTCTTGGTTCCTGGAAGCTGACAGCCAATCATGTTACAGCTTAGAGATCCCTCCCTCTGACACAGAAAACAGATATCAGTACAGTTTTTGTGTAAACACATTAGAAATGCTCCTGTCCCTAACAATGATAAATTCCTAGGCTTTTCATACAGAAAAGGAAAGTAATCTTTGCAGTGTATGTCTTTGCTAACAGGGATGAAAGAAACAGAATGGGGAATCGAACCCGCAACCTTCTATACTGTGTCTTTGTAAAAAGAAAGCTTTCTACCTCTATGGCTAATAAATAAATATCCAGTACATGTAGAGTCTTTATCTTTTGCTAGACACATTATAAAAACAAAAAAAAGGAACATAGGGAATCGAACCCGTGCCCAATAGTGTGATATTTTCCTAATCCAGCACCTTTCTTTCACTTGCAATAGATAAAAGTACATTTCAGTAAATGTCCGTAAAATCAGGTCACTATTTTGTATTGCTACTGGAAGACTGTGAGCAATTCACGCTGGTAAATAAATAACAGAGCTGCTATATATAAAGTTTGAACATATGTAGAAGCTTTATATTTTTCTAGAAACATGGAAACATATTGTTCATAAGTAAACTAGGGGATTAGAACTTGTGACTTCTTGGTCGGTTTGTTCCTAAAAACGCAGCATTTACATGGTGCGCCACCAGCAACTCAAGTTTTGTGCATAAAGACAGTGAATCCTGGGGTCAGGGGGTGTGGCTCTGTGAAGCCAACATGGGCTATGAGTTGTACTATGGAAGCCTCCTTTGTTACAGAATCTATTACTTATATCTGCTAAAAGCAAATAACTAGAGAAGAATCTTTCAATGTATAGGTGTTCTGGGGGGGAAAGCTTTCACATTAGGATAAAAAAACAATTAAGTTTAGTTCTCCTTTAAGGTCTCCACCTTTAAACCCTCTTTTTTATTCTGAACTCAATGTAGTGCTACATATTATCTACAGTCATACAAATTCCAATGTTCCAATTATTTTCTTTGGCAAGTAGATTGGTGCTAATGGCAGGAATATTGTCAATTCCTTCCTCTGATCTCTGTCCCACTCTGGTCCAGACTATAGTGTTTGTTCTGATGGGAAAGGAATATAGGGGGGGACCATTGTCCTAATCTAGTTCTGTAGATTTCCCTCCAGTGACGGTTCTTTGCCTCTAATTCATGATGTTCTCTTTGTTTCAGTGCTTCTTCCCCTCTGATCTGTTTAAAGCTCGGAATATGTCATCTGAGGACCATCTAGACATGAACAGCTACATGTTTCTATCTGGTGGACTTCTCTTTTATGTGTCTGACCCCCAATCTGCCTGCTCTGCCTTGAAGCAAGGGGAGTGGATCACCCAAAGTACAAAGTTCCTAGAAAGCAAAGTTACCCTCAGTGCACTGGAGACAGCAGTTCAGCTAATGGGAGCTATACTGCCTACCTACCAAGGAAAGAAGCAGGTATGTCCAGATAGATGGTGGGTGGATCATTTAAACAAGTAAATGTTTCATATTGGTTTATTTTAATACATTGACTGCTTAGAATGATTTCAGATTCCATACCATGTCTGTTACTCTGGTACCATAAGACACCAAACATTACTAAAAATAGGATTTTGCCATTTGCCAATTTATCCAAGCCAAAAGCTCATAGCTCAAGAGAAGAACTCAAAGGAGAATGGTCACTAACCCACAGACCAATGGGGGAGATGTACCCAGAGTAAACATTCCACCAGCTAAGTCATTGAAACTCTATAAAATAGCTAATCCTGCCCCTATGTGCAGTCTCCTAGCAACGCTTCATTCATATAGACACATGAATGATAAAGTTGATATGTTACTTCCAACAAGAGACATGGGTCCAACCACCAAGATCTTATTTACTTACCACATCAGTCAGAAATGTCCTCCTGTTTGTGTCACCTCATCTCTCGTCTTCTCTCTTTTCATAGCCATGCGAACAGGGTGAAGAAATTGCTAACGTGACCTCTGACCCAGGTCGTGTGACCTCAGAGATTCCAGGATCACTTCTTGCCACAGTACTTGAAGGAAAATGCTTGAACGTCCTTCCTCCACCTGAATACTTTCTGGAGAACATCTACAGATACCTGGGTAGTGACATCTCTGCCAACCTCAGTCTGGGTGGTAAGTTATTAGTGATAATCTTTCTTCCACCTATCCAAGCTCAAAGATAAATGTTATTATATATGTAAATAATATGTTAGATAAATGTTATTATATAGATATAATATGTTAGATAAATGTTATTGTATAGATATAATATGTTAGATAAATGTTATTATATAGATATAATATGTTAGATAAATGTTATTATATATGTAAATAATATGCTAGATAAATGTTATTATATAGATCTCATATGGCTAGCGTACCTGTAATTCGCTAGCTGCTACTCTGTTCGCTCCCTGTTTCTTCTCCTCTGCTACTCTGTTGATCCCCTGTCTTCTCTCGACCTCCAATAGTTCGCTCCCTGTTCTTACTCTCGTCTCCCTGTGTTCGCAACTCCCTGTTCTTCTCTTCGCTCCGTGCTCCCTTTGTTCTCTCGCTCGTCTTTCCTCCCTCTTCGTCGCTTTCTGCCTTGCTGCTCCCTGTTCTTCTCTCGCCTCCTCTGCTCGCTCCCTGTTTTCCTCCTCGCTCTCCTCTTTTCGCTCCCTGTTTTCTCTCTGTCCCTCCTATGGTTTCGTCTCACTGTTCTTCTCTCGTCCCTCCTACTGTTCGCTACCCTGTTCTTCTCTCCGCCTCCTCGGTTCTTCCCTGTTCTCCGCTTCCCCTTCTCGCTTCTGTTCTCTCGCTTCCTCCTGTCGCTCCCTGTTCTTCTCCCGCTCTCCTCTGTTCCTCCCTGTTCTTCTCTCCTCTCCTCTGTCGCTCACCTGGTTCTCTCGTCTCGCTCTGTCCGTCTCCCTGTTAGTTCTCTCCTCTCCTCTGTTCCTCCCCTGTTTGCTCTCGTCTCCTCTCCTCTGTTCTTCTCTCGCTCTCTCTTCTTCTTTCTCTGCTCTCCTTTCTGCTCGTCGCTTCTTCTCTCGTCCTGTCTCCCCTCATCTGCTCGCTCATTCTTCGCTCCTACTGTGTCCCTGTATATCTCGCATACTAATTGTTAGATCAATGTTTATACTAGATATATTGTTCGTAAATGTTATTATATGTATAATATGTTTAGATAAATGTTATTATATAAGAAATAATATGCTAGATATGTTATTATATCGATTTAGTTAGATAATATTATATAGATATAATATGCTAGATAAATGTTATTATAGTAATATAAGAGAAAGCTTAGTATAGATATAATATGTTAGATAAATGTTATTATATAGATTAATATGTAGATAAATGTTATTATATAGATATCAATGCTAGATAAATGTTATTATAGATATAATTCTAGACTAATGTTATTATAGATAGATATAATGATTAGATAAATGGTATTATATAGATATAATATGCAGATAAATTTTATTATATAGATATAATATGCTACTAATAAATGTTATTATATAGATATATATGTTATCAATTGTATTATATAGATATAATGCTAGATTAATGTTATAATATCGTATAATATGCTAGATAACTGTATTAATGAGTTTGATAATGTTATATATAAATGCTCGATGTTTTATATAACTAGTAATTATTATGTTAATGCTGATATGTTATTTAAATTAAGCAAAACTGTTAATGAATTGCTAATAAGTATATGAATATCTAACAATTTTTTGATATAATTTCTTCATCTCTGACATTCTCTTTATTCAATTAAGCTAGTGGAAGATACACTGACATTTCAGTGCTAATCCCAGCTCCCGACACACGAACATAAACACCACAATTTTGGCCATCGAAGACGGCGCAGCCTGACACAAAATGGCAGCACTGAACAGACTATTGGAATAAGGTTTGTTTTATGGTGAGAGGGACTTGTGGGTCGATGAGGGGGAATTAATTAGAGGTAGAATAGGAGGAGGACCTGATCCATTGGTCGGAGGTGATGAGTGATAAAGGGTCAGTATCTTGAGGAGAGGAGGAAAATAGATGGACACAAAGATTCCATGGTCTGGTTTCTGTTTCTCCAGAAATGTTTTTAGTGCCCAGGATCTGTTCACCATACATGGGGTCAACACTGACCTGGGAATCTCATCAGAGAATTCATCAGAATGAGCCCTAGCATCATCCAGATGCAGCTGAGCAAGGTCTGTACCAGGGTCCAGCAGCAGAGACCACCACCGACCAACTAGCACTGCAGAAAGTGAGTACCCCATGTGCCCCTGTGTGTCTCATGGAATGTTGTGTCAGTAGGTGTGGTCTTTCCATTTCCATCTTCTACAAATGGATGAACGGACAACTTCATTGTCTATCTTAGTGACAATCAGATGGTTAACACTGCCCTGACATAGAGATAAGAGGGGCTCATTGTATATATGGTTTCCAGGATCCTAACAATGGCCATACACGACTTGTCCCCCAGTTTAGTGGCTTTTACCTGCCCACTTTCCCTGTGTGTTTGCCAGTGGACACTCCAATATTATGGCTGCTTTACATGAAAGACCCACTACAAGCGTTGTGTATATTCAACATCATTTAGTGTTTGACCGGTTGAACTTTCCCTTTAAGCTAATACTGTAGATGTGGCTTTCTCTGTGTTGCAGAGTACATCCTATGGCAGCATTGCCACCCTGGTGGTCACCTGTGTGCTTGTTTGGTATTACCATCCTGCTTTGTACCTCGTGCACCAATGTCTATCAATACTCCATCCAGTTCTGTGTCAGTCTGGCCGTTGGTTCCATGACCGGTGATGCTGTCCTGCATCTGATACCCCAGGTAAGCCACCACACTGCCCTCTTCTTATCTTGACTGATCAATTGAATCCATTTCCCCAGTCCTCCCCTTATTCCCTAGTATTGCCAGACGTATATGTGACTGTTCCCTCTTGTAAATATTCCATGGACAGTTCCTCGGTCTGCACTCCCACAAGGACCCAGGAGACCACTCGGAGGACAGGAAGACTTCACCAACACGGGGAAACTCCTTGCCGTCCTTGGGGGACTCTACCTATCCTTTTTTTCTGCTAAAAAATTATTTGACATCTTCATGGGACCAGAGGTTAGAGAGAAAAATGAAGTTCGATGACGTGTTTGGGGGTTGTCAGTACAATGGGCAAAAACCATCAGCAAAGGTAGGGCATCATGGCAGTATGGGGTCAGGTTTACAGGACCACAGGAACACTCCAGCCCAGCATCACAATGGGATTGTGTGTTTGTGTGTGGTGTGAATAGTGACATGGGATTGTGTGTTTGTGTTGGTGTGAATAGTGACTGGGATTGTGTGTTTGTGTGAATAGTGACATGGGATTGTGTGTTTGTGTTGGTGTGAATAGTGACATGGGATTGTGTGTTTGTTGGGTGAATAGTGACATGGATTGTGTGTTTGTGTTGGTGTGATAGTTACTGGGATTGTGTGTTTGGTTGTGATGTGACTGGGATATGGGTGTTGGTGTGAGATAGTGACATGGGATTGTGTGTTTTGTTGGTGTGTAGTCTTGGCTTGTGTTTGTGGTGAATGTGCATGGGATTGTGTGTTTGTGTGGTGTGAATAGTGACAATGGTTGTGTGTTTGTTGGTGTGAATAGTGACATGGGATTGTGTGTTTGTGTTGGTGTGAATGTGACATGGGATTGTGTGTTTGTGTTGGTGTGAATAGTGACATGGGATTGTGTGTTTTGGGTTGGTGTGAATAGTGACATGGGATTGTGTGTTTGTGTGAATAGTGACATGGGATTGTGTTGTTTTGTGTAGTGCTGGGTTGTGTGTTTGTGTTGGTTGAAGTGTTGCTGGGTTGTGTGTTTGGTTGGTGTGTTGCTGGGATTGTGTGTTTGTGTGTGCATGGGTGTGTTTTTTGTGTTTGGATGTGTTAGTGCTGGGTTGTGTGTGTTTGGTGTATGTGCATGGGTTGTGTGTTTGTGTTGTAGTGTATGTGGGTTTGTGTGTTTGTGTTTGTGTGTGTGCTGGGATTGTGTGTTTTTTGTGATAGTGCTGGTTTGTGTGTTTGTGTTGGTGTGTAGTGACTGGGATTGTGTGTTTTGTGTTGTTGTGAATAGTGCCATGGGTTGTTGTGTGTTTGTGTGAATAGTGACATGGGATTGTGTGTTTGTGTTGGTGTGAATAGTGACATGGGATTGTGTGTTTGTGTTGGTGTGAATCATGGGATTGTGTGTTTGTTGGTTGAATAGTGACATGGGATTGTGTGTTTGTGTTGTGTGTGAATGGTGCCATGGGATTGTGTGTTTGTGTTGGTGATAGTGACATGGGATTGTGTGTTTATGTGAATAGTGACATGGGATTGTGTGTTTGTGTTGGTGTGTTGATGGACATGGGATGTGTTGTTTAGTGTATTTTGTGTGTGTGGTGTGAATAGTGACATGGGATTGTGTGTTTGTGTGTTGTGTGATAGTGACTGGGAATTTGTGTGTTTGTGTTGGTGTGATAGTGACATGGAATTGTGTGTTTATGTTGAATAGTGACTTGGATTGTGTGTTTGTGTTGGTGTGAATAGTGACATGGGATTGTGTGTTTGTGTTGGTGTGAATAGTGACATGGGATTGTGTGTTTGTGTTTGTGTGAATAGTGATGTGGTTGTTGTTTTGTGTTGGTGTGAATAGTGACATGGGATTGGTGTGTTTGTGTTGGTGTGAATAGTGACATGGGATTGTGTGTTTGGTGTGAATATTGACATGGGATTGTGTGTTTGTGTTGGTGTCAATAGTGACATGGGATTGTGCGTTTATGTTGGTGTGAATAGTGACATGGATTGTGCTTTTATGTTGGTGTGAATAGTGACATGGGATTGTGTGTTTATGTTGGTGTGAATATGACATGGGAATTGTGTGTTTGTGTTGGTGTGGAATAGTGACATGGGATTGTGTGTTTATGTTGGTGTGAATAGTGACATGGGATTGTGTGTTTGTGTTTGGTGTGAATAGTGACATGGATTGGTGTGTTGTGTGAATGACTGGATTGTGTTTGTTGGTGGTAATAGTTGACATGGGATTGTGTGTTTTGTGTGGTGTGAATAGTGACATGGGATGTGGTTTTGTTGTGTGAATAGTGACTGGGATTGTTGTTTGTGTTGGTGAATAGTGACATGGGATTTGTTTTTGTGTTGGTGTGAATTGTGACATGGGATTGTGTGTGTTGGTTGTGAAATAGTGACATGGGATTGTGTGTTTTGTGTTGGTGTCAATAGGACATGGGAATTGGTGCGTTTATGTTGGTGTGAATAGTGACATGGGATTGTGCGTTTATGTTGGTGTGAATAGTGACATGGGATTGTGGTTTTATGTTGGTGTGAATAGTGACATGGGAATTTGTGGTGTGTGTTGGTGTGAATAGTGACATGGGATTGTGCGTTTATGTTGGTGTGAATAGTGACATGGGATGTGTGTTTGTGTTGGTGTGAATAGTGACATGGATTGTGTTTGTGTGAATAGTGACATGGGATTGTGTGTTTGTGTTTGGTGTGAATAGTGACATGTGATTGTGTGTTTGTGTTGGTGTGAATAGTGACATGGATTGTGTGGTTATGTTTGTGTGAATTGACAGGATTGTGGTGTGTTGGTGTGAATTGACATGGATTGTGTGTTGGGTGTTGTGAATAGTGGACATGGGATTGGTGTGTTTATGTGTGGTGTGAATAGTGACATGGGATTGTGTGTTTGTGTGGTGTGAATGTGACATGGGATTGTGTGTTTGTGTTGTGTGAATAGTGACATGAGGATTGTGTGTTGGTGGTGATAGTGACATGGGATTGTGGTTTATGTTGGTGTGATAGTGACATGGGATTGTGTTTGTGGTGTGAATAGTTGACTGGATTGTGGTTTTTGTGTTTTGTGTGAATAGTGACATGGGATTGTGTGTTGACTGTTGTGGAGAATAGTGACATGGGATTGTTTGTTTGTGTTGGGTGAATAGTGACATTGGTTGTGTGTTTTGTGTTGTGTGTGCATAGTGACATGGGATTGTGTGTTTGTTTTGGTGTGAAAGTGACATGGGATTGTGTGTTTTGTGTGAATAGTGACATGGGATTGTGTGTTTGTGTTGTCGTGGACATGGAATTGTGTGTTGTGTTGGTGGTGAATAGTGACATGGATTTGTTGTGTTTCTTGTGAAATAGTGGACATGGATTGTGTGTTTGTATGTGAATAGTGACATGGGATTGTGTGTTTTGTGTTGTGTGTGAATAGTGGACATGGGATTGTGTGTTTTTTGTGAATAGTGACTGGGAGTGTGTTTTTGGTTGTTTGAATAGTGACATGGGATTGTGTGTTTGTGTTGGTGTGAATAGTGACATGGATTGTGTGTGTATTGAATGATGATTGTGTGTATGTGAATAGTGACATGGGGTGTGTTGTGTTGGTGTGAATAGTGACATGGGATTGTGTGTTTGTGTGGTGTGAATAGTGACATGGGATTGTGTGTTTTGTGTTGGTGTAATAGTGACATGGGATTGTGTGTTTTGTGTTGGTTGTGAATGTGACATGGGATTGTGTGTTTTGTGTTGGTGTGAATGTGAGCATGGGATTTGTGTGTTTTGTGTTGGTGTGAATAGTGACATGGGATTGTTGTGTTTGTGGATAGTGGACATGGGATTGTGTGTTTGTTGTTGGTGTGGAATAGTGACATGGGATGTTGTGTGTTTTTTGTTGGTGTGAATAGTGACATGGGATTGTGTGTTGTGTTGGTGGGTCAATAGTGACTATGGGATTGTGTGTTTGTGTTGGTGTGATAATGACATGGGATTGTGTGTTTGTGTTGGTGTGAAATGACATGGGATTGTGTTTTTTGTGATCGTGACTGGGATTTGTGTGTTTTTGTGTTGGTTGTGAATAGTGACATGGGAATTGTGGTGTTTGTGTTGGTGTGATGTACATGGGATTGTGTTTTTGTTGGTGTGATGTGCATGGTGTGGTTTTGTGTTGTGTGAATAAGTTGACTGGGATGTGTGTTTGTTGTTGTGATGTGACATGGGATTGTGTGTTGTTGTGAATAGTGACATGGGATTGTGTGTTTGTTGTTGGTGTAATAGTGACAATGGGATTGTGCTTTATGTTGGTGTGAATAGTGACATGGGATTTGTGGTTTTAATTTTTGTGTTGGAATAGTGACATGGGATTGTGTGTTTACTGTTTTTTACATGTTTGTGTGAATCGTGACATGGGCATTGTGTGTTTGTGTTTGTGTTACATGTGACATGGGATTTGTGCGTTTTGTTTGGTGTGATAGTGACATGGGATTGTGTGTTGTGTTGGTGTAATATTGACATGGGTGTTTGTGTTGTGTGGAACTAGTGACCATGGGATTGTGTGTTTTGTGTTGGTGGGAATAGTGACATGGATTGTGTGTTTTATGTTGTTGTGAATATATGACATGGGATTGTGTCGTTTATTTGGTGTGAATAGTGACATGGGAGGGTGTGTTTGTGTTGGTGTGAATGTGCTTGGGTTCGTGTGGGTTTGTGTTGGTGCGATTGTGCCTGGGCTTGTGTTGTGTTTGTGTGATAGTGACTTTCGTGCCCTGGGCTTGGTGGTGTTTGTGTTGGTGTGCTTTGTGGTTGTGGGTTTGGTTGGTGATGTGTGCATGGTTGTGTGTTTTTGTTGGTGTGGGGTGTGTGGTGTGTGTTTCTGTTGGTGTGACAGTGACTGGGAATTGTGTGTTGGTTGTGAATGTGCATGGATTGTGTGTTTGTGTTGGGTGAATAGTGCATGGATTGTGGTTATGTTGGTGTGAATGTGACATGGGATTGGTGTTTTTTGGTGTGAAGTACATGCTGCGAGTTGTGGTTGTGTTGTGTGAATAGTGACATGGGATTGTGAATTAGCGGGTTATGTGTGGGTGTGTAATAGGACATGGATTGTGGTTTTGTGGTGTAGTGAATGTGTGGATTGTTGTTTGTGTGTGTTGTTTGGTGAATAGTGACATGGGATTGTGTGTTTATTTGGGTGATTAGTGACATGAGTTGTGTGGTGTTTGGTTGGTGTGAAAGTGACATGGGATGTGTGTTAGTTGGTGTGATAGTGATGATTGTGTTTTAGTTGGTGTGAATAGTGACATGGGATTGTGTGTTTGTGTTGGGTGTGTTAATAGTGACATGGGATGTGTGTTTGTGTTGTGGTGTGAATAGTGACAGGGTGAGTGGTTGTGTGGGTTGGTTGATTTTATGGGCGGGGGGTGGTGTGAAATCGTACATGGGATTGTGGGTTTGTGGTTGGTGTGAATAGTGACATGGAGTGTTGTGGTGATGTTGGGTGTTGGAATAGTGACCATGGGATGATGTGTTTGTGTTGTTGTAGATATTGGGTATTGGGTGTGATAACATGGGTTGTGTGTTGTTGGTGTGAATAGTGACATGGATTGTATGGTGTTTTGTTTGTGTTGAAAGTGGGGACATGGGAGGGTGTGTTTGTGTTGGTGTGATAGTGACATGGGATGTGGATGTGTGGGTTGTTGTGTTGGTGTGAATAGTGACATGGGATTGTGTGTTTGTGTGTTGGTGTAAGATAGTGCATGGGAATTTGTTGTGTTTGTGGGTGATGTGATGGATGTGTGTGTTTATGTTGGTGAATAGTGACATGGGATTGTTGTGTTGTGTTGGTGTGAATGTGACATGGGATTGTGTGTTTGTGTTGGTGTGAATAGTGACTGGGATTGTGTGTTTTGTGTTGGATGTGAATGTGACTGGGATTGTGTTGTTATGGGGGTTGGTGTGAATAGTGACATGGGATTGTGGTTTGTGTTGGTGTGAATAGTGCATGGGATTGTGTGTTGTGTGTGGTGTGAATAGTGACATGGGATTGTGTGTTTGTGTGGGTGTGATAGTGACATGGGATTGTGTGTTTATGTTGGTGTGAATAGTGACATGGGATTGTGTGTTTGTTGGTGTGAATAGTGACATGGGATTGTGTGTTTGGTGTGAATAGTGACATGGGATTGTGTGTTTTGTTGTTGTGAATAGTGACATGGGATTGTTGGTTTTGTGTTGTGTGAATAGTGACATGGGATTGTGCGTTTATGTTGGTGTGAAAGTGACATGGATTGTTGTGTTTGTGTTGGTGTGAATAGTGAGATGGGATGTGTGTGTTTGTGTGAATATGCTGATTGTGTGTTTGTTTGTTGGGGGAATAGTGACATGGGATTGTGTGTTTGTGTTGGTGTGAATAGTGACATGGGATTGTGCGTTTATGTTGGTGTGAATAGTGACATGGGATTGTGTGTTTGTGTGAATGTGACATGGGATTGTGTGTTTGTGTGAATAGTGACATGGGATTGTGTGTTTTTGTTGGTGGTGAATAGTGACATGGGATGTGTGTTTGTGTTGGTGTGAATAGTGACATGGGATTGTGTGTTTTTGTGTTGGTGTGAATAGTGACATTGGGTTGTTGTTTTGTTGGTGTGAATTGTGACATGGGTTGTGTGTTTGTGTTGGGTGTGAATGTGACATGGGATTGTGTGTTATTTGGTGTGAATAGTGACATGGGTTATTGTGTTTTATGTTGGTGGAATGTGACATGGGGATTGTGTGTTTTATGTTGGTGTGAATAGTGACATGGTATTGTGTGTTTGGTTGGGTGAATAGTGACTGGGATGTGTGTTGTTTTGGTGGTGAATATTGACATGGATTGTGGTGTTTGTGTTTTTGTGTGTGAATAGTGACATGGATTGGTGTTTATATTGTAGTGATGGTGGGTGTGTGGAATGGAGTTTTGACATGGGATTGTGTGCTAGTTTGTGTGTTTGAATAGTGTGGGAACGTCATGTGGTGTGTTTGTGTGTTGTGTTGGTGTGGATAGTGCATTTGTGAGTACTATGAGTGGGGGTGTTGAATGTGGGTGTGAATATGACATGGGCATGTGTGTTGTTTTTGTTGTGTTGGTGTGATAGTGATATGTGGGATTGTGTGTTTGTGTTGTGTAGGTGAATAGTGACATGGGATTTGTGTGTTGATGTTGGTGTGATTAGTGACATGGGTTGTGTGTGTTGTGTTTGGTGTGAATAGTGACATGGGAATTGAGTGTGTAATGTATGGATGGTGTTAATGATCATTGTGAATGACATGTGTGGTATTGTGGATGTGGAAAGTGTGGGGGTGGTTCGGTTGGTGAAATGGTTAGGAGGTCTGATGTTGGTTTATTGTGATTGGTGTGAATAGATGCATGGGATTTGTGTTTTTGTTGGTGTGGGAGATATGACATGGGATTGGGGTGTATTATGTGGTGGTTGTGTGTGGATCATTGGGATTGTGTGTTATGTTTGATAGTGTGTTGATGTGTGAATAGTGACATGGGATTGTGGTGTTATGTTGTTGGTGTGAATAGTTGACAGGGGATTGTGTGTTTGTGTTGGTGTGAAAGTGACATTTGGTGATGGTGTGATGGTACCAATGTGTTTGTGGTGTGATAGTGCCATGGGATGTGTATGGTTATAGGAGGGAAGGTTATGAGCTGATGGGGATTGTGTGTTTCTGTTATGGTGTTAGTGAAGTGACATGGGCATTGTGCGTTTGTGTTTTGTGTGTGTGTGTGACATGGGATTGTGTGTTTGTGTTTTGGTGTAGATAGTGACATGGGATTGTGCGTTTTATTTGGTGTGAATAGTGACATGGATTGTGTTGTGTGTTGGGTGGATTATTGTGACAATGGGATTGTGTGTTGGTTGTGTGAATAGTGACTGGCTTGTGTCCTGTGTGAATAGAATGTATTGTGTTGTTTTGGTGTGGATCGCGTGAGCATGGATTGTGTGGGGTTCGTGGTGGTGTGATAGTGACACTGGGATGGGTTGCTGTGATGTTGTCTGGTGATTGTGAATGAGAGATTGTGGTGCTGTTGTTGGGATTACTGTGAAAGGTGATGGGATGGGTAATGGTTTGGAAGTGACATGGGATTGTGGTTAGTGGTGAACGTGACGGCTGTGTGTGTTGTGGTGGTGTACTAGTGGATCATGGGGATTGTTGAGTTAGGCTGTGACGTGCAGGTTGTGCTGCATTGGGTGCGAATAGTATGACACATATCTAGGGATGTTTGGTTGAGTTGTTGTGTGAAAGTGACAGGGGATTGTGTGCGTATGGGTGTGGTGGAATGACAGGACGGGGAGTTGCTATGTGTTCGTGTTGGATGTGAATAGGGAATGTGTGGTATTTGTTGTGTGGAATGGGTGAACGTTTATCACGGGCGTGAATAGTGCTGGGGCAGTCTTGTTGGGGTAGAGGTGACATAGTGACATGGGCGATTGTGTGTTTGTTGGTGTGATGTCAGGGTGTCGTGATGTTGGGTGATTTAGTACATGGGGGTTGCCTTCTGTTGTGGAATGATAGGACCTGGATTGGTGTTGTTGGGAATAGTGACATGGTTGTGGTTATGCGTGGGATGGGTGTGTTGTTGTGTTGGAAGTAATGGATGTGTGTTTTGTGGTGAGGACGGCACGGGTTATGTGGGTAATAGTGCATGGATTGTGGTTGTGTAGCGATAGGGGCGAGCAGGGATGTTGTATGGGGCTGAATGAAGGGAGGTTGTATGCTGTGTTGGTGAACAAGTACGGTTGTGGTTAGGTGGTGTGACAGATAGTATGACATGGGGATTTGTGTTTAGTGTTGGTGTGAATAGTGACAGATAGGGATGTGTGGTGTGTGGTTAGGTTGGGTGAATAGTGCATGGGATGTGCGTTTATGTTGGATGTCGAATAGTGACATGGGAGTGGTTTTTGGTGGGGGATGTCGGTGGTTTTGGAGCATGGATTGTGTTTGTGTTGGTGGAATACGCTGACCTGGGATTGTGGTCTTGTGGTTGAGTGACATGGTTGTGTTTGGTAGGTGTGAAATAGGAACTGGGATTGTGTGTTTGTGTAGGGTGTGAGACTAGTTATCGACTAGGATTGTCGGTAGTAATTGTGTGTGTGTATTACATGGGTGTGTGGTTTGTGTTTGACAGTGGACAATGGAGTTTTAAAGTGACGGTGCTTATGTTGGGACTAGACATGGGAATTGTGTGTTTATGTTGGTGTGAATAGTGAGATTGGGATTGTGTGTTTGTGTTGTGTGTGGAATAGTGACATGGGCTTGTGGTTATGTTGGTGGTAATAGTGACTGATTGTGTGTTTGGTTGTTGGGTGTGAAGTTAGTGACATGGGATTGTATTGTGTTAAGTTGGTTGTGAATAGTGACTGGATGGTGTGTTTATGTGTGGTGTGAATAGTGACATGGTGATGGTGTGTTGTGTTGGTAGTGAATAGGCTACATGGGATTGTTGTGTTTGGTTGGTTGTGAATGAGTGAATGGGATGTGTGTTAAGTTGGTGTGAATATTGGACATGGGATTGTGTGTTCGAATGTGGTGTGAATAGTGACATGGGAGTGTTGTTATGGTGTGTGAATTGACGGTTGTGTGTTGTGTAAGTAGTGACATGGGATTGTGTGTTTATGTTGAGTGTGAATAGTGACATGGGAGATGTGTTTATGTTGGTGTTGTGTGAATAATGAACATGGGATTGTTGTGTTTGTGTTGGTGTAATAGTGACCATGGGATTGTGGCTAGTCTGGTGCAATGTGCGGGCTTGGTATTATCGTGGTGGTAAAGTGACACTGGGATGTGGTGTGTGTTAGGTTGTGTGAATACGTGACATGGCATTGTTTGGTGAATAGTGACATGGGATTGTGTGTTTGTTTTGGTGTGTGACTAGTGACATGGAGCTTGGTGTTTGGTTGTTGTGAATGTTGACATAGGGTGACTGTGTGTTGCGGTGTGAGTGTAGGTTGAGGACTAGTGAAGTAATGGGTGTAGTGTAATCTTGGTTGTGATATGTATCAGTGATTGTGTGTGTGAAATGTGGTGGAAAGACATGGATTCAGTGTGCGGTTGGGTGTTGCGAGGCTAGTTCGAGCCATGTTAACGCTCAATGCCTACATCGTGTGAAGCTTAGTGGACATGGAATTGTGGTTTGTAGTGAGGAGAGGATGAGTACGTGACAGGTTCGAATGACAGGGTTGTGTGACTGCGTTGGTCTTGATGCCAGTGAGTGATATGGGTGACTGCATCTTTCAACCCAGAAGATCACGAGTGAAAGTGAATCGTCGTGATTGGTGGTTGATGTGAATGTACAAATAGACGGGCGTTGTGCGTGTAAATACTGTATGGTGTAATAGGCGATTGTGGGGGTGCAGTGCACATTATTGTGTGTTTGTGTGTAATATGACATGGATTGTTGTTCGGTAGTGGTGGCTGAATGTGACAGGCATGGTATGTGAATAGGACAGGGTTGCGTATGTGGGTGAATGGGAGTTGGCCAGAAAGTTGTGACCGTCTAGTTCCAGGATTATCCCCCGGCACAGTCAAGCTGGACTGTCTGTAATTGTGTTATGTAACTAGAGGCATGGTACACATTGTCAATCATTGCCACATGTGAGGTTGTCCCATGAACTCACGTCACATTCAGAATCGAAAAGAAGAGCAGAAAGGTTCCACCTGATGCCTGGTTAGTGTTACAATGACAATGATCTGAGACATATTGCCTACATATTGTGTTTTAACCAGAAGCGACGAGACCAGCATTTGGCGATCTTTGCACGTGACTCTCAGTGACTTAGTTACAGCATTTTCTTGTTAGAATTGCACGTAAGAATCATTAGCTTACGCCTGTTGCATGATGTCTTGCCACAAGTCCGTTTTGTAATTACATCATTAGTCAAGCATCGCCTAATCCCTTGAATTAACAATCATAGTCTCACTCGCCCATGTTTGTAATTACATCAAGTCCATCCGGCCTGTTTAATAATCAATTACATCATTAGGTCCATCGCCCTGTTTTGTAATGACATCATTCGTACCATCACCCGTCTTTGTTAATTAACATCATTAGTCCATCGTCCTGTTTGTAGATTACAAATCATTAGCCACTGTCCTGTTTGTGATTACATCATTAGTCCATGGCCCGTTTGTAATGACATCATTATCGCATCCCCTTGATAATTATTATAAGTGGTGCATCAGAGCCAATTCGTGTGCTATCATCCTGTGCCCTGCTCTATGTTACTGAAATCACTAGTCCATCGCCCTGTTGTAATTACATCATTAGTCTATAGCCCTGTTTGTAATATACATCATTAGTCCTATCGTAATGTTTGTAATACATCATTAGTCTATCGCCTGTTTGTAATGACATCATTAAGTCCTATCGCCCTAGTTTGTAATTACATCATTCGTCTTAGTCTCGTCGCCCTGTTTGTAATTACATTCATTAGTCCATCGCCCTTGGTTGTATTTACATCTTAGTCTATCGCCCTGTTTGTAATTACAATCATTAGTCCATTGCCCCTGTTTGTAATTACATCATTAGTCTATCGCCCTGTTTGTAATTATATCATAAGTCCATCGCCCTGTTTGAATTACATCATTAGTCTATCACCCTGTTTGTAATACATCATTAGTCCTCGCCCTGTTTATAATTACGTCATTAGGCCATCACCCTGTTTGTATTACAATCATTAGTCCATCGCCCTGTTTTAATTACATCATTAGTCCATTGCTCTGTTTGTATTACATAATAAGTCCATCGCCCTGTTTGTAATTATATAATTAGTCCATCGCCCATTAGTCCATCGCCCCTGTTTGTAATACATCATTTTTCCATTGCCCTGTTTGTAATTACATCATTAGTCCAATGTCCTGTTTGTAATTACATCATTAGTCCATCACCCTGTTTGTAATGACATCATTAGTCTATCGCCCTGTTTGTAATTACATCATTAGTCCATCGCCCTGTTTGTAATTACACATTAGTCCATCGCCCTGTTTTAATCACATCATTAGTCCATTGCCCTGTTTGTAATGACATCATTAGTCCAATGTCCTGTTTGTAATTACATTATTAGTCCATCGCCCTGTTTGTTATGACATCATTAGTCCAACGTCCTGTTTGTAATTACATCATTAGTCCATTGCCCTGTTTGTAATAACATCATTAGTCCATTGCTCTGTTTGTAATTACATAATAAGTCCATCGCCCTGTTTGTAATTACATCATTAGTCCATCACCCTGTTCGTAATTACATCATTAGTCCATCACCCTGTTTGTAATTACAACATTAGTCCATTGCCCTTTTGTAATTACATCATTAGCCCATCATCCTGTTCGTAATTACATCATAGTCCATCGGCCTGTTTGTAATGACATCATCAGTCCATCACCCTATGTTTATAATTACATCATCAGTCTATCTTTTTTTATGGTGGTAACATTTCACATCCACTTTTAGTCCAACCCTACTGAAATGGCATCTGTGAGTGAATACCAAAAACGAAAAGTCGCGGTACGTTAACCTGTTAGCACCAAATCCAAATAATTTAAAGTCAAACCCTTTCAGTTTCTTGAGATTGTAACGAATTTGTTATAAGCTCCATGGAGTAGAATATTGTCATTTTTTTATTGGTTTATAACATATCTGTCGTATTCAATTAGATCAACTGGACTTGAAGTTTAGTTGTTGAAGACGTTTCGCTAGTCATCCGACTGGCTTTCTCAATTCAGAATGACTTGTACAAGAATCTGGGCATTATGTACCCTGGAAAATCCAATTAGCATATCACAGCCAGGTGTTAGGGTGTGATTGGATGTGGCTAAGATGTTATAGAACGCCCAGAGTAAGGTGTCAAAACAGTATTGTAATGGCAGACAGTTGGTGTCGAACCCCCCCACCTCTATTTAGGCTTGTTTCTTTATTTTCACATAATGGCCTCCTTAACACTCTCTTGAACCAGGTCATTTTCTTGCCAATATGTTACATTACAATCTTTAAATTCATCCCCACTAGCACAGAGGCGAAGGCTAAAGAAATGAAACATCTCAGAAAATCCCTTAAAACTTGTGGATATCCAGACTGGGCCTTTGTCAAAAGAAGTAGAAGGAAAGAAAACACAAATACCACAGTGAAAGGGAAAAGCAAGACAGGAGAAAGAACATGGTCATCCCATGTGTAGCAGGGGTCTCCGAGAAATTTACAAGAATTTTCAATAAACACCGTATCCCTGTCTGCTTTAAACCAATCAACACACTGAGGCAGCAATTGGTACATCCGAAAGACCCAATACCGAAACACAAGAAAAGTGACATCATATACGCAGTGCAGTGAAGAGTGACATTATACGCAGTGCAGTGCGGTGAAGAGTGACATCATATATGCAGTGCAGTGCACTGCAGTGAAGAGTGGACATCATTACGCAGTGCATGGAGATTGACATCATATACACAGTGTAGTGCACTGAAGTGACATCATATACACAGTGCAGTGCAGTGCAGTGAAGAGTGACATCATATACGCAGTGCAGTGAAGAGTGACATCATATACACAGTGTAGTGCACTGAAGTGACATCATATGTGCAGTGCAGTGAAGAGTGACATCATATACACAGTGCAGTGCAGTGACATCATATACACAGTGCAGTGCAGTGAAGAGTGACATCATATACACAGTGCAGTGAAGAGTGACATCATATACGCAGTGCACTGCAGTGAAGAGTGACATCAATATGCAGTGCAGTGAAGAGTGACATCATATACACAGTGTTAGTGCCTGAAGTGACATCATATGTGCAGTGCAGTGAAGAGTGACATCATATACACAGTGCAGTGCAGTGAAGTGACATCACATACACAGTGCAGTGCAGTGAAGAGTGACATCATATACGCAGTGCAGTACAGTGAAGAGTGACACCATATACGCAGTGCAGTGAAGAGTGACACCATATTTGCAGTGCAGTGCAGTGAAGAGTGACATCATATATGCAGTGCAGTGCAGTGAAAAGTGACATCATATACACAGTGCAAAGCAGTGAAGAGTGACTCATATGTGCTTGCATCGAAGAATGCTCTGAATTATATGTGGGGGAGACCAAACAGCAACTGCATCAATGTATGGCCCACCACGAAGAGAGCCAATTCCTCGGTCAGGACTCACCCGTGTACCTGCATCTAAGAGAAAGGACATACCTTTGAAGATTGTAATGTTAACATACTGGCGAAGGAACGTGACTGGTTCAAAGAGGTGTTAAGGAGGCCATTTATGTGAAAATAAAGAAACCAAGCCTAAATAGAGGTGGGGGGGTTCGACCACCAACTGTCTGCCATGTACAATGCTGTTTTAAACACCTTACTCTTGGGCGTTCCTAAAACACCTCTTAGCCACTATCTAATCACACCCCTTACAACCTGGCTGTGATTGCTAATTGGGATTTTCCAGGGTACAATAATTGCCACAATTCTTGTACAAGTCATTCTGAATTAGAGATGCAGTCGGATGACTAGCGAAACGTCTTCAGAACTACATTTCAATTCCAGTTGATCTAATTGAATACAACAGATATATACCATGACCTGGATGAATGAATATTCAGATATACCATACCTGGATGAAGAATATTACGATATACCATACCTGGATGGATGAAATATTCAGATATACCGTGACCTGGATGGATGAATATTACAGATATCCGTGACCTGGATAGATGAATATTACAGATATACCGTGACCTGGATGGATGAATATTACAGATATACCGTGACCTGGATGGATAATATTACAGATATACCTGACCTGTATGATATGAATATTACAGATATACCGTGACCTGGATGGAGGAATATTACAGATATCCCGGACCTGTGATGGATAATATTCAGATATACCGTGACCTGTATGGACGAATATTACAGATATACCGTGACCTGGATGGATGAATATTACAGATATAACCATGACCTGTAGGAATGACATTACAGATATACCGTGACCTGGATGGATGAATATACAGATATACCATGACCTGTATAATAATATTACAGATATACCGTGACCTGGATGGAGGAATATTACAGATATACCATGACCTGGATGAATGAATATTACAGATATACCGTGACCTGGATGGATGAATATTACAGATATAACGTGACCTGGATGGATGAACTATACAGATACCGTACCGGATGATTATATTACAGATTACCGTGACCTGGATGATGAATATTACAGATATACCATGACCTGGATACGGATGAATTTACAGATATACCATGACCTGATGGATGATTTTACAGATATACCGTGACCTGGATGGATGAATATTACAGATATACCGTGACCTATACCGTACCTGGATGATGATATTACAGAATATACCATGACCTGTAATGAATGATATTACAGATATACCATGACCTGGATGGATGATATTACAGATATACCATGACCTGGATGGATGAATATTACAGATATACCATGACCTGGATGGATGGATATTACAGATATACCATGACCTGGATGGATTATATTACAGATATACCGTGACCTGGATGGTGAATATTACAGATATACCGTGACCTGGATGGATGAATATTACAGATATAGCATGACCTTGATGAATGAATATTAACGATATACCGTGCTGGAGGTGAATATTACGAAACCGTGACCTGGATGGAATATTACAGATATACCGTACCTGGATGGATGATATTACAGGTATACCGTGACCTGGATGAATGAATATTACAGATATACCGTGACCTGGTATGGATGATATTACAGGTATACGTTGACCTGGATGGATGAATATTACAGATATACGTGACCTGGATGGATGAATATTACAGATATCTTGTGACCTGGATGGATGAATATTACAGATATACCGTGAACCTGGATGGATGAATATTACAGATTACCGTGACCTTGATGGATAATATTACAGATTCCGTGACCTGGAATGGATAATATTAAAAAACAGATATACCGTGAACTGGATGTATGAATATTACAGATATACCTGACTTGGATGGATGAATATTACAGATATACCGTGACCTGGATGGATGAATATTACAGATATACCGTGACCTGGATGGATGAATATTACAGATATATCGTGACCTGTATGAATAAATATTACAGATATTACAGATACAATGCTCTCCTTGTTCTGCTGCTGTAATTTGTAACATTGTATCTAGTACGGATCCTGAACTTGGATACAATGTTACAAATGAACTGAATACGTTAGATGATCCTCTTGTCGCTTAATTGTAACATTGTATCTGTACGGAGCCTGACTGGATAGAATGTTACAAATGAACTGAATGTGTTAGATCTGCTCTCCTTGTTCTGCTGTAATTTGTAACATTGTATCTAGTACGGAGCCTAACTTGGATACAATGTCAACAAATACTGAATGTGTTAGATCTGCTCCTTGTTCTGTCTTGTAATTTGTAACATTGTATCTGTACGGAGCCTGAACTGATACAATTTTACAAATGAACTGAATGTGTTAGATGCTCTCCTTCTTCTGCTGTAATTTGTAACATTGTATCTAGTACGGAGCCTAACTTGGATACAATTCACAAATGAACTGAATGGTAGATCTGATCTCCTTGTTCTGCTATAATTTTAACATTGTATCTGGTACGGAGCCTGAAACTTGGATACAATGTTACAATGAACCAAATGCGTTAGATCTGACTCCTTGTCTGCTGTAATTTGTAACATTGTATCTAGTACAGATGCCTGAACTTGGATACAATGTTACAATGACTGAATCGGTTTAGACTGCTCTCCTTGTTTCTGCTGTAATTTGTACAGTATCTGTAAAGAGCCTGAACTTGGATACAATGTTACAAAGAACTGAATGCGTTAGATCTGATCTCCTGTTCTGCTGTAATTTAAACATGTATATGTACGGAGCCTGAAACTTGGATACAATGTTACAATGAACTGAATGCGTAGATTGCCTCCTTTTTCTCTGTAATTTGTAACATTGTTATCATACGGAGCCTGAACTTAGGGCCCTATTTATAAAAATCGGTATCGGTATCGTTATCGTAAAATACAGATCGTTTATCGTAAATAACGACCGGTATTACTGATAACGACTGGTATATTGACTGTCTGACATACAGGACATACAGACATTATGGGTGAAAGGTATAGAGGTTGGACTAGATGGACGTAGTCTTTACAACCTCCAATACTATGTTCTATGTAACGTTATACCATTATGGTTGGGTGGTAAATGGACTTGGACTGGGCGTATGTCTTTATACAACCTCCAATACTATGTTACTAGTAATGTTATACGACATTATGGGTGGTATAAAGGTTGGACTAATGGACGTAGTCTTTATACACACCTCCAATACTATGTTACTATGTAACTGTTATACAGACATTTATGGGTAGGGTATAAAGGTTGGACTAGATGGATGTATGTCTTTACACACTCCCAACTCTATGTTACTATGTAACTGTTATACAGACTTATGGGTAGGGTATAAAGGTTGGACTAGAGACGTACTTGTCTTTATACAACCTCCAATACTATGTTCATGTAACTGTTAACAGACATTATGGGTAGGGTATAAAAGGTTGGACTGATGGCCGTATGTCTTTATACAACCTCCAATACTATGTTACTAGTAACTGTTATACAGACATTATGGGTAGGGTATAAAGGTTGACTAGATGGACGTATGTCTTTATACAACCTCCAATACTATGTTACTATGTAACTGGTATACAGACATTATGGGTAGGGTATAAAGGTTGACTAGAGACGTATGTCTTTATACAACCTCCAATACTATGTTACTATGTAACTGTTATACAGACATTATGGGTAGGGTATAAAGGTTGGACTAGATGGACGTATGTCTTTATACAACCTCCAATACTATGTTACTATATTAACTGTTATACAGACATTATGGGTAGGGTATAAAGGTTGGACTAGATGTACGTATGTCTTCATACAACCTCCAATACTATGTTACTATGTAACTATTATACAGACATTATGGGTAGGGTATAAAGGTTGGACTAGATGGACGTATGTCTTTTATACAACCTCCAATACTATGTTACTATGTAACTGTTATACAGACATTATGGGTAGGTATAAAGGTTGGACGATGGACGTATGTCTTTATACAACCTCCAATATATTTTACTGTAACTGTTATACAGCATTATGGTAGGGTATAAAGGTTGGACTATGATGGACGTATGTCTTTTATACAACCTCCAATACTATGTTACTAGTAACCGGTTACAGACATTATGGGTATGGTAATAAAGTTTGGACTAATGGACGTATGTCTTTATACACTCCCAATATGTATATTACTTGCGTAACTTTATACAGACATTATGGGGTAGGGATAAAGTTGGACTAGATGGGCGTATGTCTTTATACAACCACCAATACTATGTTACTGTGTAACGTTATACAGACATTATGGGTAGGGTATAAAGGTTGGACTAGATGGAGTATGTCTTTATACAACCTCCAATACTATGTTACTATGTAACTGTTTACAGACATTATGGGTAGGGTATAAAGGTTGACTAGATGGACGTATGTCTTTATATAACCCTCAATCATGTTACTATGTAACTGTTATACAGACTTATGGTAGGGTATAAAGGTTGGACTAGATGGACGTATGTCTTATACAACCTCCAATACTATGTTACTATTAACTGTTATACAGACATTATGGGTAGGGTATAAAGGTTGGACTGATGGACGTATGTCTTTACAACCTCCAATACTATGTTACTATGTAACAGTTTATACAGACATTATGGTTCAGGGTCTAAGGTTGGACTAGATGGACGTATGTCTTTATACAACCTCCAATACTATGTTACTATGTAACAGTTATACAGACATTATGGGTAGGGTATAAAGGTTGGACTAGATGGACGTATGTCTTTATAAAACCTCCAATACTGTGTAATGGGGTGTATGACCAGACATAGTTGCCCTCTGTGTAGATATCATTTAGAAAGTCAGTTGATACATCCAGGGTCAGTCTTATCTCTGCAGTGTTTCATGGATCTGTGGAAGTGATGTTGGTCTGTCCGGTGTCACACTGGAGACATTTGCAGTGCAGCCCCCCCTTCCACCTGCCTATGGAGTTGTACAATGTCACTTCCCATTGTTTTGGGGGGAAACAGCAGAAAAATATCAAGGTAATTTACTTACAGTTCATTGCAGTGATTCAGGGTGACAGACCAACCAGGGTTCAGGATTCTTGCATTATTGTCCGATATTATTATGGATTTATAAAGCGCCAACATCTTCCGTAGCGCTTTTCAATTCCATGTATACATTCACATCAGGCCCTGACCCAAAGAGCTTACAATCTAAGCACATTTATTGACACATACAACCTATCAGTATGTCTTTATGATTGTGGGGGAACCGGAGTGCGGAGGAAACCCACACAAGCACAGGGAGAACATACAAACTCCATGTTAATTTTCCAAGGGTGGAATCGAACTCAGATCCTCAGCGCTGCAAGGTGTCAGTCTAACCACTGAGCCACCGTACTCAACATGTTACAATTTTAGGTTTAATGATCCTTCAAATGTTATTAATTGATGTCTCCATATTTGTTATTAAATCTCTTTCCAGAGCTGCGGATGATTCCGTATATGATCACCATCGGAGACGCCATTCATAACTTTGCTGACGGCTTGGCAATAGGAGCTGCATTCTCCACCTCTTGGAAGACTGGGCTGGCTACATCCCTGGCTGTATTGTGCCATGAACTGCCCCATGAACTTGGTTGGTTTCACCCTGCACCTGCAAAACTGAATGAACAGTGTGAACAGCATATGGAGTCTGTCCCTCCCACTGCAGGGTGATACAGTGACAGACAGAAGGGAACTATGGGATATGGAGTCTGTCCCTCCCACTGCAGGGTGATACAGTGACAGACAGAAGGGAACTATGGGATATGGAGTTGGTCCCTCCCACTGCAGGGTGATACAGTGACAGACAGAAGGGAAATATGGGATACGTCCAATGTCATTGACCCGTTCTTATGGTTCATCCCCAGGTGACTTTGCGTCCCTCCTCCATGCTGGGATCCGTGTGCGTTGGGCCCTTCTGATGAATTTCGGCAGTGCTCTCACATCCTTTATTGGCTTGTATATTGCACTGTCCATCTCTGCTGATGAGTCGGTCCAGCAGTGGATATTTACTGTGGCCACAGGTCTGTTCCTTTACGTGGCCCTTGTGGACATGGTAAGTCCAAACCTCTTTCTCCAGGTTGACCTTTGCGTCCATTTTGTCTCTTTGTAACACCTTCTCCTCGCGTCTCTTTCAGTTGCCATCAGTGATGAACGTGACGTTGAAAAGACGTTGGCTTCTGTTTTTCCTCCACAATCTGGGACTTCTCTTGGGATGGGGCATCATGTTGATTTTGTCAATTTACGAGGAGAGAATTGCTGTGTGAGTCTCCCAAACGATGTCCGTCCTTGTGCGAACCATTGGTTCACAACACTGGTCTATAGGGTCCCCACCATCCCACAATGCAATGAAACCATTAAACGTGCAATGATGAAGGTCTGTGTCCTACATGGAGCTCAGAGAGATCTGCTTGTTTCTATTGGGCAGTTTTGTCTTTAGTACAGAGGAGGATGGGGAATGGGATAGGGTGTCTCGTTTACTATGTCTCTTCTGATTGTCAATGGAGAGGACACAATGGAAAGTCTTAACACAAAACAGTTAAAGGGAATTGTCCTAAGAATGTCCCCCATGTGCCCCCATGCACCCCACTGTGTACCAAGATGGCAGCTCTCGATAGAGAACAGGAACCAATGCCAACTCCCCTTTAACAGTCCTTTATGTGTACAGCATCTGTCATCGTTAGGACCATATAGAAGATGTGTTGCTCTGTATAGTGTTGACAATAATATTTATATATAAAGATAATGAGACAAAGAACATTTCTTCAAACGTATCTTATTAAACAGCCGGTCAGTAAAGTCAGTGTGTGTAGCGTGTAGACAAGTTCCATACACCCCAGTGACCCTGGAGTCTATCGCTCAGAGCGCTAAATGGGGATCTCCAGTAGTACGATCGCCCTCCACGTACCACTGAAGTTTACTGGCCCAGGTGACCCGACTCTGGGCCCGTTGCTCAAGCCTCCAGTACACGTAACAGGAACTGGTCACCTCCACAAATGATCAGACCCGTCGGTAATAAAACCTTAGACGTATGTTAGGACATGCTAAAAAAACACACTCCTTACTCCTTACGTGTCTTGTGCCGTATCGCACTCAAATGGGAACGAATTAGGAATTGAACGTGACCCTCAGGCAGTACTGAACCTGCAAACATTTATTGTGCACTAACTAGCAACATGTTTGGGAGCTGTGTGCTCCTTTACCAAGAATTGTGGCCACTGGAGTAGAAATAGAGCCTCTAAAAGTACTTAAGGAGTGTGAGTAACTACAACTATCCTCTTTGTGTCGTATCGCAGGACGTTTCCTGTTCCACCAAGGTGGGTATATTAACTGTAGGTGTCTGTTACAAGCCAATTTCCAATCAGGAACCGCACACCCCAAATCTTGCAGAGGGTCCATTTATTCAGGAATACCACGTGACACCGTTATAACGGAATCCCCATCCCCCGAGACGATATTACGCGAAATCCCTGAATAAATGGGGTTAAGGAACTTTTGCGAGATTTTGTGCGCAGTTCCTGATTGGACGTTTGCTGTATATTAAAGACATGCAGCAAAAAGAATTTTAACAGTGCGCAAGGTATATAGTCAAATATCCAAGTAGGTGGGAGGTGCTCATGGGAAAAGCAATAAATAGTATCAAAAACCTAAAAAAGAGAAAAAGACCAGGCACTCACCCCCTGTATGAGCTACATAACAAACCCTTTATTGTGCAACATTGGGCAGAAAACATAAAGTGCCAATAAAAACAATTAAAAACATATATACAAATACATAAATGGATTCCAAAATATAAACAATAATCACCATAAAATCTCTCGCCAAACAAATATACTCTGAAGTAAATATATCAGACTAAGTCCCATATACTCATCTGTCCAAAGCGTCTCAGTCACAGTCAACAAGTCACCATGGGATATCTCAACATCGGTGGAGGCAAAGAGAAAAAATAAATGGTGGTAATAGCAAGTGCAGGAATCACATCAGGACAAGCAGTAGAGGACGCTGAACGCGTTTCGCTACTTCAGCTTTCTCAGCAGCGTGCGTTAGTCCACACCGTGAGTCTACTTATACCATGTGGCTGGCCCATAATGATGACGTGAGACGTTCTACGTCTGACCGTCCCATAATGGTGACGTATGTGGCGTCCGTGGCACACAGCGTCAAAACGGGCCGAAATCACCATGGCAACCCTCGCAAATAACATAGATCGCAGAGGGTTATGAAATAAAAGTAGGTCCAACGATGTCATGCATACATTATATAAACAAACATAAACAAAGCACTAATGTCATTTAGTAAACAGTATTTTATCTAAACAAAGCAAATAGAAGATTCATCCAATAGATAAGTATCAGTAGTGTATATATAGTTCAAGAGGTAGACACATGATAAGCGCTGATATCAGGATGCCCAAAACAATGTGTGGCGGCATTACATTAATGGTTGGATGGCACCGAAGATAGTAAATACTATAATGGCACCTGAGCAGCAATAATCCATATGGTATATGAACCTCTTGGTATGTGTTCAGTGGCCACCCTGAATACTGTTCAAAGTAGTTCATCAAAATAAAATGTATTGATAGATACAAAGATCTCAGTGTCTGTATCACTCATAGAGTAGAGATCAAAATATTCTTCACTCGAGGGGAAAATACTAAGTGAGAATATTATGGATGTTCAAGAATCCTCGGAGAGAGTATGTGAGACATAGTGGAGTCGGCTGTTAATAAACTTCCAAATCCACATCCAGACCCTAGTTCCAAAGTCCTTCAACACCGAGAAGAAAAGTAAGTGATCCTCCAGGACAACTATACTGCTGTTGAGGGACCCGTCCATCCCATCAGGATTCTGTGAAGAAGTGATGTTACTACCGACAGGAATACGCTTGTGCTGTAAATCACATGGAAGGCATCTGAAACATAATGCAAAGGTCATAATGATAGTCAAATAAAAGGAGAAAAATCCAGTTCCTCGTTCAATCCATTAGGAGTTAAAGTTTTGAGTTTAAAAATCAGGCGTCTCTCCAATCTTAATAGGTAAGTTTCCATGTCGCCACCTCTGATGGTAACATTGGCTTTCTCCAATCCAAAACATCTTATGCCCTTATAAGAACCTCCATGTCGTCACTGTCTTACCGTCCAATGTATTACGTAAGGATAGCCGTATGTCAGATGTTTGCCTAACCTATGTTTAAATTGTTGTTGAGTTTTGCCCACATACACTAGACTGCAGGGGCATTGCATAAATCATATTACTGGTCTTGCAATTAAAATAGTGTTTGGGATAATAGATATAATTGTCTTTGGATGAACATACCTTCTCAGTATAGTACATAAGTTCACAGTAAGTGCAGTTTCCACATGGGTAAGTGCCTGAGATTTTCGTGCCCCTCATTTCCTTGCTAACGTGTCTTACATAGTGGCTTCTAGTTAGAGATCCTGTAAGGTTCTTACACCGTCTGGCTGTTATGGATGGTTTGTCTGAAACAAAACAACCAATATCAACATCATTCCCCAGAAGATGTCTTGCCTAATGCAGTTTTAAGTGACTGCCACTCTGTTATAAAACGTGTTTGGGAGTCTAATTTTTTAACCCTTGATTTAAGTAATTCTGATTGTTTCAGTTTTCTCACACGTTGATACTCTTTTCTCAGGTAGCCTCTCTCAAGGAATCTCTCAGTGAGCTCAGCAGCTGCCTTATCATAATCCTCAGTCAATGTACAATTTCTCCTGAGGCGTAGATACTGTCCCTTGGGTATTGATTTTTTCAGTGTCTCGGGATGGGAGCTCTGAAAATGTAAAAGAGAATTCGAAGCAGTGGGCTTTCTGAATAATGTAGTTATAAGGTGTCCTGCGTGTTTTTTAATAAGGACATCCAAAAACTCTGCCTCTATGGTAGATATATGATGGGTCAAGAGAATGTTTAAATCATTGGAATTGAGAAGTCCAATGAAATCCAACAAGCTCTGTCTGGTACCGCTCCACAGGAAGAAAATATCGTCTATGAAGCGGTACCAGACGTCAACATGTACAGTAAGGTGTGCTAGGTCCTCTGTAAAGACGCGCTCCCTCTACCACCAACCCAAAAACAGGTTGGCGTATGAAGGAGCGCATCTCGCACCCATCGCGGTGCCCCTCGTCTGGATATAGAAAGACCTATCGAAAACAAAATAGTTTTTGGTAAGGGCAAATTCCAAAAGTTGTAAAATAAAGTCATGTCTTTCAGTGAGTCCTCTCTGTTCCATGTGTCGAAAATATCACACAGCCTCAATACCATTGTGGTGAGCGATATTGGTGTACAGAGATTCTACATCACATGTCACAAGCAAATGTTCAGCTGTTATATCAATGTTCTGAAGTTTAATAATCAGATCCGATGTATCCTTAATATATGAGTCAAGGCCTGTGACATGCGATTGCAGATGCCAATCAATGAACTCACAGGACTTCTCATTGAGTCCTCCAATACCCGAGACAATAGGCCTACCTGGTGGAGTGGCGGGGTTTTTATGGATCTTCAGAAGGAGAAAAAATGTGGGTATTACTGGGTTATCAACTCGTAAGAAGTCTGCTTCTTCTGATGTTATGGACAAATATTCCACCGCATCATCTATAAGATGTAAAAGTTGTTTAGAGAAGATATTAGTGGGATTGGCAGGTAACATTCTATAATTAAGAGGATGGGTCATTGCCTCCTCCCTATACATGTCATCGGGCCAGAGGACAATATTGCCCCCTTTATCTGAAGGTTTGATGACTACATCTGTCCAGGAGTTCATCTCCTTAATCACTTCTCTCTCTTTTCTAGTGATGTTTTGATGTATACCAGTGGTCATGTTTATTTTTTCAATTTCAATCAGGGTATTATGATAGAATGTTTGAATACTTGGAAAGTCAAAAAATGAGGGTGTAAATTTAGATTTGCGTTTAAACTTACTGATTGATTTATCCTGTGTTTGCTCGTTGAGAAGGTCGTTAAGCGTATTAAGAGTATAATATTAAAGAGTATATTAAAGACATGACAGGAAGTCTTGGTACCGACTAACAGCGCTGGATATTCTTACTATTTTGTCTGTTACAAGACACAGAATTCTAGTGAAGAATAAGAGATTTACCTCCAAATGCAGATGACAAAGGCCGCAAGTTTGGGGCAAGATGTAATAATGAGTGAGATCTCTAGGAGTTATATTCCCGATCTATTAAATAAATAATACAACACAAATGATGCAGTAGTAGTGGAATATAGGGAAGAAGCCTGCTGCCCCATGAGGAAAGTATGAATTACGGGGCCCATAGACGTACCAATCCCGATCATACTATATTACGATATTGTCAGATTGGGGATCATACAATGGGGATTGGTACAAGTATAGTATATTATATTATATTATATTATATATAGTATTAAACAGGCATTGGATAAGCTTATATTAGATTCCTTTCATTTAGGGGTTCTCTTGGAATGAAGAGGTTGTGAGCTGTTCGGATTAAATGATACTCATCCTCCACCAGAAATGGTTTAATAATCCAGAAGGCTCAAAGTTGGATAAACACTTTTATCTCGAACCATTGGTAAAGGACACTAAAGAAGGTTTTTTTTTTAATATTTTGTTGGTTCACGTGTGAAATCTTTATATTCACTTGTTCCCCTTTCTAAATTGTGCATAGAAATGTATCTGTTGTAATTAGATCAACTGGACTTGAGGTTTAGTTCTTGAAGACGTTTCGCTAGTCATCCGACTGGATCTCTCAATTCAGAATGACTTGTACAAGAATCTGTGGCAATTATGTACCCTGGAAAATCCCAATTAGCATATCACAGCCAGGTGTTAAGGGTGTGATTAGATAGTGGCTAAGAGGTGTTATAGGAACGCCCAGAGTAAGGTGTTAAAACAGCATTGTACATGGCAGACAGTTGGTGTCGAACCCCCCCACCTCTATTTAGGCTTGGTTTCTTTATGGCCCAGCACAGAAGAGCCAATTTCTCGGGTCAGGACTCAGCTGTGTACCTGCATCTTAAGGATAAAGGACATACCTTTGCAGATGTTCACATCTTAGCAAAGGAACATGACTGGTTCAAAAGAGGTGTTAAGGAGGCCATTTATGTGGGAAAATAAAGAAACCAAGCCTGAATAGAGGTGGGGGGTTCGACACCAACTGTCTGCCATGTACAATGCTGTTTTTACACCTTACCCTGGGCAGTTCCTATAACACCTCTTAACTAAACTAAGTCCAGTTGATCTAACTGAAAACAACAGATATGCCATGAACTGGATGAATGAGAACCTTCAGAAGCATATTGCATAGAAATGCTTGTGAAGGTTCTCATTCATTCAGGTCATGGTATATCTGTGATATTCAGTAACCTATCTGAACTGGTTTTCATTCATACAGGTTACGGGATACCTGTGATATTCAGTTAGATCAACTGGACTGGTTTTCATTCATACAGGTTACGGTATACCTGTGATATTCAGTTAGATAAACTGGACTAGTTTTCATTCATACAGGTTACGGTATACCTGTGATATTCAGTTAGATGAACTGGACTGGTTTTCATTCATACAGGTTACGGTATACCTGTGATATTCAGTTAGATAAACTGGACTGGTTTTCATTCATCCAGGTTACGGTATGTCTGTGATATTCAGTTAGATGAACTGGACTGGTTTTCATTCATACAGGTTACGGTATACCTGTGATATTCAGTTAGATCAACTGGACTGGTATTATTCATCCAGGTCATGGTATATCTGTGATATTCAGTAACATCATCTGAACTGGT